>OY744507.1:6835130-7071375 GCA_963556185.1 Pseudopediastrum boryanum
CCCCCGTGTCCTCATCGTCAGGCGAGATGCACATGCCCTCCTCGCACGCCTGCTCATTTGAGCAGCAGTTGCGACCGCAGGGGGTGGCAAACTCATCGCAGCATGCTTCGCCCGTGCATGTCATCTCATTAGGACAGCACTCCCCCCCGCAATCCACGCCGCTGCAGCATTCGCCGCTGGTGCAGACTGTACCCGGGGGGCAGCAGGTGCCGTTGCAAGGTGTTGACATTATGGCGCAGCAGGTGGAGTTACTGTAGCATGTGTTCCCTTGGGGGCAGCAGGAGCCGCCACAGTTGGTGCCGGGACAGCATTCACCTACAGGGAGGGAGGGGATAGGAACAGAAGGCAAGAGGCATGAGATGTGGCACTAGAACTTGTGGTTGAGTGGGGGTGGGTTGGAGTCACTGTAGCATGTGTTGCCTGGGGGGCAGCAGGAGCCGCCACAGTTGGTGCCGGAGCAGCATTCACTTAGAGGGAGGAGGAAAAGGAGGGGTGAGAAGTGATAATGCAGGAGGCATAAGACTGTATGGCATGTAGAATTTGTGGTTGAGGGTGGGGGGTTAGGGGGGTGGGGTGGGTGGGGGGGGGGGGGTGAGGGTGAGTTCACGTTTTGTTATCAAGATAGCGTTCTTCTGCAGGAGCCGCCACAGTTGGTTCCGGAGCAGCACTCACCTAGAGGGAGGAGGGAAAGGGAGGGGGAGAGAAAGAGCATGAGAGTGTTGGCATATAGAATTTGAGTGGCTGTGGGTGTGGGTTCAGGGTAGGTATGGGTTAGAGGAGGAAGAGGAGGGGGGAGGAGTGAGAAGGCAGGGAGTGAGGAGACTAGAGAGCAAAACGTCTGGCAAGATGTGAAGGATGGATGGCTTTGCAATTTCGTCCGCAAGCCGCAGTTAGTTCCGGAGCAGCATTCACCTAGAGAGAGGAGGGGAAGGGAGGGTGGGCAACAAAAGACATGAGGCAAAAGAGTGTTGGCATACAATTTTACATTGCTTCACGTTTTTTTGCAACACTGCGTCATTCTGCAGCACAAAAGTGGCAGAACAGGCAAATTTGTAGTTCCATTCCTAGAGGCTGTCTGTGCCCACGCAAGCAGGTCATGTACTGTGTCTTGGTAGCTGCCCCCCCTCCCCCAAGCCCACCTATCTCTCTGTCTCTCTCCTGTACCCCTCCTCTCGCCCCCGCCTACCACTCTATTTTGCCCCCCCCCCCCCCCATCCCTCTCTTACCTCCCCCACCCCCTTTTCGCCTATTCTCCTCCCATTGCCCCACTCAGCCCCCCACCCCACCCCGCAAACCCCCGGTCTCTACTGTCCCCCTTCCCGTCCCACCTCTCCCTGTCCTCACCTTCTCCCGGAGCCCACTCCCCTCTCTCCTGTCCCTCTCCCTCTCCCATTCCCCCCCTCCCCTCCTCTCCCTCCCCCCACTTCCCCCAAACCCCTGTCTCTCTTATCCCACTCCCATCCCCCCCACCTCTCCCAGTCCCACTCCCCTCCCCTCCCACCCCTCTCTCTCCTGTCCCCCTCCCATCTTTCCCACCTCTCCCTCTCCTGCCCTCATCCCCCCCCTCCCCTCTCTTTCATGTACCCATCCACTCCCCCGTCTCACCGACTCTTTCTCTCTCCTGTCCTCCTCCCCTCCCCCACACCCCCACCCCCTCTCCTGTCCCCCTCCCCTCCCCTCGCCAACCCCACTCCCTCCTGTCCCTCTCCCCTCTCCCATTTCCTCCCTTTCCTGCCCTACTCCCCACCCACTCCCCCCCCTCTCTCTCCTATCCCCCCCCTCTCTCTCCCATCCCTCCCTCTCCTGCCCTCATCCCCCCCCCCCCCGCTTCTCTCTCGTGTACCCCTCCACTCCCCCGTCTCACTCCTCTTTCTCTCCCTCTCTCTCTCTCTCCTGTCCCCCTCCCCTCCCCCACACACCCGCTCCCTCCTGTCCTTCTCCCCCGTCACCTCCTCTTTCTCTCATTTCACCCTCCCGGGCCCTTCCCTCCACTGACCTCCTCCCTCCATCCCCCCCCCCTCTCCCCCCTCCCCCTCCATTTCTCTCTCCCCCTCCCCCTCTCTCTCCCACTAGCCCACTCTTTCCCCCCCCTCCCCTCCCCCATCCTCTCACCTCCATCACAGTACCCATCACAGCACACCCCACTGCAAAACACCTGCCCCTCCTTACAACACCCACTCAACCCCACATCCGTTGTAAAGCACCGCTGACCCTGACCACCCACCACCACCTTCGGCCGCCCCAATACCGCCGCCACCGTTGCCGGAGTCGACCCCAGCGCTGCTTTCCAATCAACAGGACTTGAACCCGGCCCTTGCAACAGCGACGGCAACCAAGCACTTCTAACAGAGGCTGTTGGGGAGGGCGGCGGTGCCGGTGGCCCTGTGCGGCCCAGCGGCGGAGGGGTGGGAGGTTCCGGTCGAAGCGGCGGGCGACCGCCGCTAGGTGGGGTGTTGGCGTCATCATCAGTCATGTCATCATTAGTCATGTCATCATTAGTCATGGCATCATCATCATCATCATCAGCAGCAGGAGCAGAACCACCACCACCACCACCACCACCACCACCACCACCAGCAGCAGCAGGAGCTGCCGTCACATCAGTTGAAGCTCCAGATGCTGGTCCTGCTGCTGCTGTAACATGTATATTGGCTGGAACCGCTCCCCTCCCCACCTGCAGGTTCCCAGCAGCTACCGGTATCGGCAAGCGTGGCTCAGGCCGTGATTGTAGGATGCCGGTCGAGTCCTCAGATCCTGCCTTTATAGGATCCACTACAGATGACAATGCACCAAGAGCAGTACCAGCAGCAGTACCACCACCACCACCAGCAACAGCAGCGTCAGCAGGAGCAGTGGACTCTGATTCTAGGGCTTCTGGTGTCGCTTTACTGTCGGCCGGTGGATCGATGCAGGCGCCGTCTTCGCAGATAAGGTTCTTCTCGCAGCAGTCGCCCGTGCCACATGCACTGGTACCTTCCATACAACGACAGAAGGGGGCACCATCTGGGTCCATGCATTCCTGCGTCAGAAATCACACAGAAAAGCGACATTGCACTGAGGGAAGCATATTATCTTGATTTATTTATTATTGGCAGAAACTGAGCAGAGCGGCATTCAGGTACGACGCTTCGTTTCGCTATTGCCTGTGGTCTTATGGTTTAAAACTTGCATTTAATCGTCCTTTTCAACTGAGACCTTGAGGCTGGGGCACGGTCTAGGCAGTCCTTACTCAGAGAGATAAGACATGAGTCAGGCCCAGCACTAAACCCTAAAACCCTACCAACCAAAACCCTAAACCCTAAAAACCCAAAACCCATGCTGGAACGAGGTGGTTTCGCTGGATGCAAAATCCTACCTTAACCCAATCTTGAACCCTTGTATTCTCCCCCTCACCTGTAAAGGATGTTCACAACATATTCTCTTAGCAGCTTTGTTGCTGCCACATATGGTTTGGTTATGGCAGCAGGTGCGGGTCTCAGGCATGCAAGTGAACACCGGGGGGTCTAGGCAATCTTCTGCGCTGGTGCATGACTCCCCTTGGGCAGTACCACCACCGCCACCACCAGCAGCAACAGCACCAGTGGCCGCACTACCGCCACGAGCAGCAGCAGTACTACTACCACCACCACCACCAGAAGCAACAGCAACGCCCGCAGGAACAGTGGAATCTGATGCTTGCAGTGCTGGTGTCGCTTCGCTGTTGGCCGGTGGATCGACGCAGGCGCCGTCTTGGCAGATTAGGTTTTTCTCGCAGCAGTTGCTCGTGCCACATGCCTTCGTACCTTCCATACAGCGGCAGAAGGGGGAATTATCCGGGTCCATGCATTCCTGCGTAAGAAATCATACAGAAAAGCAACAATGCACTGAGGGAAGAATATTATTTTGTTATTTATTATTTGCACATACTGAGACACTCAGGCTGGGGCACGGTCTAAGCAGACCTTACTTAGAGAGATAAGACATTAGTCAGGCCCAGCACTAAACCCTAAAACCCTAAACCCTAAACGCTAAAACCCTAAACCATAAAAAACCAAAAGCCGAAACCCATGCTGGATTGGTTGAGGTTACCCTGGATGCCATCATAATACGATAACCTATGAGAGGGTGAACCCTCCTGAGCACAGATAAGCAGTTACTAGGGTTTAGGCACCAGGAGGTTCCACAGCAGATTCCTGTATAGTTCTTATTCATTTCTACTACCAACAGTCCAGACCCGCCCTATACAGAAAACCCTAGCAAATGTGTGGGTGGACCAACCAGCCCTTCTTATCCACACTAGACTTCAAGGAGATGCTGAAAAAAAAGCTGGTGGGGTGAACGTGTGGTTTCAGTCACTAAAACCACACGCTGACCGCTAAGCTTAATTCATAAACCCTGTAGTGCATAAGCTATAGCTGGTTGGGGTCACGTGGCGGGTGCTGCACGGTCCGAGGGCTGTGCAGTCATCTACCTCATGTAAGCTTGCAATTGCTCACCCACCCCACTAACAAATTGGTTGGAGTCATGCTAGCTTGGGTCCTGCACTGCCCAGAAGGCTGTGCAGTGGTCTCTCTTAACATATAAGCTATAACTGCAGCTGTAGCGAATCTGCCTGCATAGCCATAGCTTAGTCTCCAGCTTGGTGACTTGCGCTGTACTGTAGGAGAGTTGTGTATGCATACATTGGGGGTAAACCGCATGCATTAGCACAGCCATGACATCACAGGTTGTAAAATATCATTATTCTACCCTGCCTGGCCTCGGTGCACTTCTTATGAGCAAAGGAGGAGCCCTGGCCCAGACAGCTTGCTGACTTTTCTGCGCCCACTGTGCCGGCCTGGTGGCGACCCGAAAGGTTATAAAGTACAAGAAGGCCAACACCCGTTGCATGGAGTTCCCAATGCGCATGGAAACCTTGTTTCAGCAATACTAGATCACTCCTAGGCAGACAGCAGGGCATTCTACTATGCTCGCGACTAAACCCTGAGCCCTAAGCTAAACCCGAGATCAATAAAATTCAAATAGACCCAGAACCAAACCCTGTCAAAAGCCAATCGAAACCCTACCTCTACCCAATCTTAAACCCTTATATTCACCCCCCCCCCCCCCCACCTGTAAAGGATGCTCACAACATATTTTCTTAGCAGCTTTGTTGCTGCCACATATGGTTTGGTTATGGCAGCAGGTGCGGGTCTCAGGCATGCAGGTAAACACCGGGGGGTCAAGGCAATCTTCTGCACTGCTGCATGACTCCCCTTGGGCACTAGCACTACAAATGCACTGCAGCGGCAGCAGCAGCAGCAGCAGTAGCAGCATGCCTGTGGAAGGGACAGGAAGGGCAGCAGCAGCAGCAGCAGCAGGGTCAGAAGCTTTAAGCTTAGTAACATGAGAGAGAACTAGGGGTGGTCATCTTGAGCTGAAATGAGGCTGTGAGATTAACTAAGATACGGGGACAATTGCGGAGGTTCACCCAAAAGGGTCTTGGCAGTCTTTTGCACTGATGCATGCCCCTTCTTGGAAACTACACTACTGGAATTCAATGGCAGTAGCAGCAGCAGCAGCGGTAGTTGCAGCAGCTGTAGCAGCAAATCAACAGCAGCAGTGCCTATAATGACACAGAAGACAACAGCCGTAGCAAATCTGTACATGTGCAAAGCACTGGGAGCAGCAGTAGATTTACAGGGTTTAGGCTATATTTGTGACCCAAAGCCCTAAAGCAGCAGCAGTAGCTGCATAGTCGACTGACAAGGCCTGGGCCCATGCCATGCATTGGTCAGAAGAAGACCCCCAACATGGCAAGTACGCACACAAACGTCTCTTTTACCTTGTTGTCCTATTGACAGTGTGGAGTGTAGGGTTTACAGCACTTTGTTGACTGGGCAATGATGCTGTTGGTGTCCCTTCCTGCTGCTGTTGGGAATCCTGCTGCTGCTGCTGTTGTGGCGGCTGTTGCTGCCGTGTCTGGTTCCCCTTGTTGCTTTGCTGCTGCTGCTGTGGCTGCTGCTGCTGTTGCTGCTGTTGCTCCTGCCGCTTCCTTTCCTGCTGTTGTGGCTGCTGCTGCTGCTGCTGTTGTTCGTGCTGCTGTTTCTATTACTGCTGCCGCCGCTGGTGCTGCTGTCTCTGCTGCTGCGGCCTCTACTCCTCTTCTGCCATTGCTGCTAACTTTGTCTCTACTTGCATGCTGGAAAAGCCGCTGTCCCTGTCCCATGGAAGTGAAGGCCCTTACCTGGACTCTGTGCATGGATTATAAACCTACTATCTGCTGGTGCTGCTGTTGTTGCTGCTCCTATCATTGCTGCTGCTGTTGCTGCTCCTATCATTGCTGTTGTTGCTGCTGTTTTTGCTGCTGTTACTGCTGACATTGCTGCTCATGCTGCTGTTGCTCTTGCTCTTGCTGCTGCTGTTGCTGCTCATGCCCGCCCATCCATAGCCCCCATGATTGAGAGTAATTGGCGTGCATCCTGAGTAGTGCGATAAATCACCATGCCAGCACCATACTCCCAGACCCATCTAGAAGTCACATAATCAGAGTAGTTGAATCCAAGCTATCACTTGCGAAAAGTCCAGCCTTAGCACGCTGCGGGAGGGACGAACTGGTACATACCGGACATGTGTGATAGCCCCCGTGATGCCCCCGAAGGGTTGGGCATTGTTGATGAAACCTGCAAAAGCGAGACTGATTGAAAGTGCACGACTGCACGATTCCCTTTATTCCTTGCGGGCCATGCCACGCTTACAGCAGAGATTTTTGAGGAGCGGTTGTGGGGCCAATGTCTATAGGTGGTACACCATCGTGCGGTAGTTTAGACGATAAGCCAGCTGCAGTAACTGCTTTACGAAGAGGAATGGTTCCAAATCGGTCCTCAGGTACCAGGGAATCATCCGCTGTTGTCCAGTGGCTTGCAGACACAGCAGGGCGGGCTGACGGGACGAATAGTATGTTGACTATGCTCACAGCCGTTTATACATAGACGTATGCATAGCGGTGTCGTGGAAGCTTTCAGAGACCTGTCGCCGATCAGTCGATGGCGATGGTCTCTCTAGAGGCTCCGATATCAGTCTCTTAAGATGATCCAGCAAATGCATAGCGACCTATCCATTACCACCGCGTTGATTTTATGGGCAAACAACAGACGACGATGGTGGCTGGAAGCAATCACCTGCTGGAGTGACACCCAGTGACGAGAATTGACGAGCTCCCGGGGTGCAGGAGATTCTTGCAGCCTGGAAGTTGCCTGATGACTTCAAAGGCCGTCCTTCATTCACAAAAAGGTCGTACATCACTCAAGTGAGGGAAATATCTGTATAAAAGATGGCTTCTCAGCAACCTTGGGAGTGTCACTTGAGTGCCTGCCTAACCTTTCGTTTGCCTTCCTCGTCCTCGGCGTCGATCAGGGAACCTTTCAATCACGCAGCGCCTGATTGCCATACTGCTTCTTATGTCTCATATTAGCTGTCCTACATGGTAAAGCAGTTCTGCGCAGTGCCACAACTGCATAGGCCTACTTTGCCCTTCGTGCCAAACTCATATCATAGCTTGTTTGCAAAGGCCCCTGAGCCCTGCTTCTATACATCGTTTCTTTACGGCCACCATTTGAATAACGGATCTACTATAGTCCTTACTTTGACCTCCATGGGGCCTGCCTATTTAATGAACCTGCTACTATGGCATGTCATGAAATGTAGTTTTAATACTACTAGAGGGGCTGTCAGCTGCACCAATGCTAACAAGAAGTAAGGTTCTTTTGACAAGGGCCAATTCAAGGTCCCTTAGCTGCCCTTTGTTCACGAGACCTCTTACTTCTAAAAACAAGAAAGCAGACCGGCTTCGCAAGACAACTGCTGTGATCAGATTACTTAGGCTACTTAAAACAGCCTGGGTGAACCGTACTGGCATGCACAAGCAAGGCTGCAAGTGAATTGGTGCCCATGGCATTTATCTTGGACTGCTCTGAAACGTCCTACAGGGCGAACTAGCCTGCTACATTACGTCAGAAAGGTGAGTTGCAGGACAAAACAATAGGCTGTATATGAGATTCACATTGTACCTTACCACTACCTGCCTGCTGGCCAATTTGTGTGCTGCCCCACAACCGTAGTTAGTGTTTTATAGGATACAAATGTGCAGTACTACCAAACCAAAGTGTGCGGGTTATGTTCACTCACAGATGTGCTGGCCTATCTATAGTGTTATATATAATTAACATGAAGGATGAATGAAGATATGAGAATCGAAATGTAAGTTCAGGTGAAGTGCTACTGATGCATGTTGTTGAGGTCACACCTCATCTATCTATGCTATGTGTCTGCTGGCTGCTATTGGCCACAACTGGTTTTGTTCATCCACCCGGGACAGCTTGAGATGCAAAGCCCAGGGCTCTTTCAGTCTCTTATCATTGCTCAAGCAGTAGTACAATGAGAGTTACCCGCACTCATCCTATAGCAACATTCTGCTTGAGAATATGCTGACCGGCTGCTGCTGCTGCTGTTTTGCTGCCGTGCATAGGTGATCCCATCTGTTCCACATACCAGTCGCTGGCGGCATCACTCAATGGGCACATAATCTGAGCAGGTCACCAAATCATCACTACTATTCTGCCAAGGATTGTAGGTGAAGGAGGTGGGTGTTACTTAAATGTTGTGTGAGACAATGGTATGGCTGAGAGAATGCGGCAGTTGATACTGGGGACCGCTTGGTGCATGTAACATGGTCGGCATCTAGTGCTTGGTGCTTGTTATATGGTGACTGCTTGATGCATGAAATACCAATTATTACCAATTACCAAATGGCCCCCCCAAATCAGGGTGCTGGTGGGGGCAGCGCCACCCACAAGGGGCCATCAACTTAGGCTCCAACAGCAAACTCAAGTTCGTGTCCAAGGCTCACACAATGTCTGCCACCAGCCACCCTAGGTTCCTTGCCAGCCAACGCATGTCAACTGAATAAACATGGGTGTTGATAGAGTTTGACGAATCCGATGAGGTAGGGTGGAACATTCAGCCCGTGCTGAATTTTATCCACATTGCCACTGAGCAGAAGCCCCTTTTACACAAGTGCTTACTGCCCACATTTCTGGCTCAGGTGATTTGCTTCCCAGTGGCGGGTCCACTGAGTGGAAGGCCGAGTGCAACTCCCATGGTCGGCCAATTGAACCAGCCATTCGGACGAGTTCAGTCCTACCGCTGGGTGGTATCCTGAGAAAGTGAAAACTCAGAAGGCACGCCATGCAGAAGGTGAGGTGACGCAGGTATTACCAAGGGAACGGGATATAAGGGAGCAACATTTCCCTGTCCAAACAAGCTATCGGAACGCGGGTCAACCCGCGATCGGTCCGCTGCAGCCGGCGGGACACTCAAGTCGGCATATTCACAAGGGAATCTTCACGGCGTTGGGATGCGATAGGCAGACCGCAGCCATCTTCTTGAAGTTAGGTATACGGTCCTTGAGCTGGGTAGGTTATGAAACATTCCGTTTGGCTCACTAATGCAAACTTCTAGCGGTACTAAGTACTCTTAGACGACTCTTAGACGTACGCGGACAGCTCCTGCGGGCACCGCGGTCGAGAAATTCGGTCTCCTGACGCTGACCGTCACCCGGTAAGATACCATGCTTGTCAGTGATACAATTCAAGCCACCGCAAGCCTCTGTTTGCACGCCCTTTGGCTCTACGCAGGTTTGCACTTGGGCACCTAACCCTACCTCAAATTGTACGGCAGGAGACACCACTATGGCACTACAGTACATGGCACCACACATGGCGCCAAATAGCAGCCTCGATAGGCGGCTACTAAGCCCAGGGCTGCTGCTTCGTCAAGCTACGTGCCTCATTGCCCTGCTGCTGGTGCTGTCATGCATTGCCCCGCATCCATGCGCAGCATCCAGAAGCCTCCTTCCCGGCCGCCTTCTCCGCTCCATCGCCCTAATTACACCCCAGGCGACAATCCAGGGCGCTGTTGGCGGTAGTGGTGTGCAAAACCCTGGCGCCTCACCAGCACCAGCAGCCACAGGCACCACCCGTAACTCCAGTGTAACTACTAGTGTGGGCTCTGCTGATGTCACCAGTCAGCAGCAGTATGGTTGGGATTCCAGTGTTGGTGTAATCAATGGCAGCCGTCCCCTTGTGATATCTCACAGAGGAGCGTCTGGTCAGCTGCCAGAGCACACCTTGGAGGCATACAGGAGGGCCATACAGGAGGTGAGGAGACAACCAGATACTGTGATATGATATGCTACTTTGTATGTATATTATGTATACTTTCTAGCTGCCGGAGCACACCGTGGAGGGATACAGGATAGATAGCCAGATAGCCATCCACAGGAGGTGAGAAAACCGGTCAGACATGTTTTTAGAATTTCCTAATCTGTTTGCTCTGTTGCTGCCACTGCGGCTGCCGCTGTTACTAAACGATGAGGCTCAAGTCCCGAACTCTGTTTGCGCTGTTGTTGCTGCTGCTCCTTGTACGGGGCACGCATTGCATTGAGTTCTATGTGGTGGTAATCCAAGACCTCAAATTATTCTGCAGGGCTTGCCCGGCCCTGGTAGATTTGTGAAATGCCAATCGTACTGGTCCTGCTGTTGATCAAACCATAGAACCAAATCCATGGAGCCTAAATCCTGACTTTGTGTGTTCTGTTGCCGCTGCTGCTGCTGCTGGTACAGGGTACAGATTGCATTGAGTGTGATGTGGTAGTGACCAAAGACCTAAAGCTGATCTGCAGGCATGAGCCCTGGTAAGACCCACATGTTTAGTGACCGCTAGGTTCTAAGGTGGTGGAACCCCACAACCACCTCAATAGGTGCTGAATCTATCTAGCAGGCCGTTGTCCTACTAGTGTTGTTACATTGGATCAAACTGCACATTTTATTGCTTCTTCGTTAGGTTTGCTTCAAGACAGACTATGCGGTGTTATGTTTATCACCACAGTGGGTGCGACTCCTCCTGCTTCATATGTGTAGCACAGCCAAGGAATGAGTGACTGCTGGTTGTGGTGTAATTTTGCCTTCAGCCAAAACTTCTTCCAGATCTGTTTGCAATGAATGTAAGTGTTTAGGAGGTGGTAGCCGGTACTGACTCACATATGTAAGTATGTATCTTTGTGCAACTGATAGGCTTTTTAAAGAAGGTAGTCCGTACTTGTTCAACTGGCTGATGTGGTCACACAACTCGATTCCTCCTATGGCGCTGCGTTCTTGCTAAGAAAATCAGGGTTTAGGGTTTAGGGTTGAAGCCAACCATTAGCCATTAGTATTTTCATAGAACAGATCAGGTTTCACAACTAGTCCTCCTGACGGCTTCGGGTGTGTTTCATGCTATTTTTGAGTCCTCCCCATAATCTCTCCTATAAACATGGCGTCAATTCTTCTGTTTGCTTGCAGGCTGCAGAACACAACGGATGCCTCCAAGAAGGTACGGACGGGGGGAGGAATTTGCATAGATCTCAGCATTTGTTTACACTGCAACGAACAACTGTGGCAATATGTGAAGCCATGACGTGCTGTTGTCCCTATAGTTGACTAGGTTTAGCTTCTACTCAAGCAGCCAGTGTCCACGAGGCTTTCAGCTCTGATCTGATTAGAGTATTTCTGCATGGGCGGAGGGCTTATTGGACAGATTGAAGTACTGTAGTGGCCATTGCATCCAGCTAAGCTTTTGCTAGGCTGTGCCACTGAATGTATTTGGTAGAGCTCCGCAGCAGCTTTTGGGTTGCAATTACATGGTGTCGGAGCGTTGGTCAGCTTGCAAAATTGGGAAGCAAGATTCAGGTACGACGGATTTGGTCTCACTGCATACTTCATTGAGTTCAACCAGCTGCGCGTCCCTATCGTGCGGTATCATACGATATCGCAGGCTAGATATCACAGGCTAGCACTTAGCAGCCTGTCAAAGAGACAACAGTGACAACAGTTCTTACTTCATGCATTGCAGTTCCCTCATACTGTCTTCAACATTTACATACCCTAAGAGATGGTCTCTTATTGCATGTGGCTGTTCAGTTCCCTGAAGCAGAGAGGAGCTATATGTTGCCCGAGAATGGTGGCAACACCACTGGCATCTTCAGCATTGACCTCACGTTGGAAGAAATTAAGACCCTGAGGTGGGTTTTGGGACTTAGCCGCTTCTTAAGGGTCTAGGGTTTTAGGATTAGGGTTTGGAGCTATACCCTGCCTGGTGCAACTTCATTCACTAGCATCTTCCCCATTGACCTGACATTGGAACAGTGAGGTCATGAGATGAGGTCCATGGAAATTAGGCTTATAGGGTTTGCATTTAAGGGCTAGGGTCTATTTGATTTTGTGGTGCGCTTCTTTACAGACCCTTGCAGGTAGAGGCCTTGCCAGTAGATATTTTCCATGAGCTAAAAGCTATTCCATGGTAATGAGCCCCCAGCGGCACAGGACGTTTCCATGAGCGGGCTTTGTCCTTGGGGCCGTGTTTTTTGTGGAAAGTAGTTAAAAGCATTGAGTGACGATAATGCTTTGCAATGATGATATTTAGTGGATTTTCTATGAGCATAGAGGGAGGAGAAGTAAATAATGTTGCTTGAGTGGACACACTCTTCCCAAATTTTCCATTCTGTTTGGTAAAAGATGTATAGTGCCTACGATACAAATAGCTGTTGACCTTGCGACCAATCCATTCAACGTACTTTTATGCTGCAAGCAGAGTGAGTGAGTGGACGTCAGACGGTGAGGAAGGGACAGTACTTGTGTCATGCATGCAATGCCCCGATCGCCCATCCCTACCCTACGCTTAGGCTTGCTTACTTCGCTCCTGTCACACTGCTAGATCCGCTCACTCAGGATTGGGCCCATTTGTATCTAGACGTTATATCGCCCGAACTCTATGAGTCGTAGCTCTATGCTTGCTCCCTTCCCTCTCTTTTCAATGCTCGTTGGGCTCTGAAATACAAGGGCTACAAACAAAACTACTGTATCAAGCTTGACAAGAATCGATTCAATACACTTTATGCTTGCTCCCTTCCCTCCCCTTTCAATGCTCATTGAGGCTCTGAAATATGAGGGCTACGAAGAGAACTACTGTATCAAGCTTGACAAGAATCAACTCAATACACTATCTGCTTGCTCCCTTCCCTCCCCTTTCACTGCTCAATGGGCTCTGAATCTTTGATATTTCTTTCTATATGAGGGCCTACAGATAGGACTATGTATTAACTATGGTACAGGGTTTAGGGTCTACTTACCCCTAAAACCCTGACTTAGCTCCTAGACCCTAAACACACTCTTCTGCTTGCTCACCTCCCTCCCCTTTTACTGCTAGAGCTGCTCAGCCCCTGCCATGGAGGGACCAATCCTACAACTACAAATTCAACATCCCCACATTTGCGGAATATGTAGCTGTTGCCACCAACACTTCAAACCCCAAAGTGACCTGCATCTACCCCGAAACCAAGCATCCGACCTTCTTCAACAACCACCCTGTGCTCAAGGCAGCAAATATTACAATGGATGATCTGCTAATGGAAGAAATGAAGAGGCTGGGATATGACTTGCAGGCACCATTTGGTTCTGATGCTTGGCTGAAGAAGCCGGTGTTCATACAATCTTTCGAGCAGGTGTGTAGGGATGTGGAGGGCGCGGGGGGGGGGGGGGGGTGTTGTCTCTTGGGGAGCCTGAGGGGTGGGTGGGGCCTAACCAGCTCTGTGCATTTGAGGGGGAAGGCTGTAGATGAAAGGGCATTAGTATGTAGCTGGGGAAAAGCCGACTAGGGAAGGAAAGGGCATGATCAGGTATGACTCGGACGGGCGCCATTTGGTCCTGATGCTTGGCTGATGAGGCCTGTGTTCATACAGTCTTTCGAGCAGGTGTGTAGGGATGTGGAGGGCGCGGGGGGGGGGGGGGGGGGGTGTTGTCTCTTGGGGTGGCGGGGGGGGGGGGGCTAAAGGGCTCTGTGCATTTGGGGGGAAGACTTTAGGGCAGCAAAGGCATTGTTAAGGAGCTGGGGAAAAGCCGAGTAAGGAACGAAAGGGCATGATCAGGTATGACTCGGACGGGCAACATTTGGTTCTGGTGCGTGGGTGAAGAAGCCTGTGGTCATACAATCTTTTGAGCAGGTGTGTAGGGATGTGGAGGGCGGGGGGGGGGGGTGCTCGCTGTCTGTTGGGGCGGCTTGGGGAGGGCGGAGGGCCTAAAGGGCTCTGTGCATTTGGGGAGGAAGGCTGTAGATGAAACGGCATTGGTATGTAGGTGGGGAAAAGCCGAGTAGGGAAGGAAAGGGCATGATCAGGTATGACTCGGACGGGCAACATTTGGTTCTGGTGCGTGGTTGAAGAAGCCTGTGGTCATACAATCTTTTGAGCAGGTGTGTAGGGATGTGGAGGGCGGGGTGAGAATGGGACCCCCGGTCATATGTAGGCGGGTGGAGGGGCAAAGGCTCTGAATTGTGCTGTTGTGGGGAAGGCCTTAGGAAAGGGCGTCAGTATAGGGCTGGTGCCGGGGCCTTGTGGGGAAGGGGAAGAAAAGGATTGCTGGGTATGACTTGGGAGGGCTGTATTTGGTTCTGATGCCTGGCTGAAGGGGCCTGTGAGCAAATCAGTCTTCAGTTGAGCACGTAGGTAGTGTAAAGGATGGGGTACAACGGAACCACCCCAATGTTTGTTCTGGGGAGGGGGATGGAGGGCAAGGGAGGGCAACCACACCAACTTTAGTGTCCACCGCTGTGCTGCTTGATTTGCACACTGATCTGTGTGCGGATATGTGTGCTTATACAGTGCATGGGATGGAAAGGTATGATTTATTGTGGAGGGGGCAATTCTTCCTTTGGGGGTGGAATGGGAGGGCGGGGGCGGGGGAATGGGAACGGTGGGGGCAATAAATACATTCTTCTTGCTTCTGCTACTCCTCTTGCTCTCCTCGCTGGCTGCTGCTGCTGCTCTTGCTGCTGCTTTAAAGACTGGAGAGTTTTCCATCCACAAAGTACTCATTGAGTGTGGCTATCCTTGCCTATACATGACCACTGCTGCTTTTCAATTTGATTCTTGCTTCTGCTTTGTTTGCTGCTGTCGAAATTCAAATTGCCTCCAATACTGCGGAAGAATCATGGACAAGAGGCCCAACATATAGAGTCAAAATCCATTAGATGTGCTGAAATTTATTTGTTTCCGTGAATGCTGCTCCTAGTCTTGAACAGAAGGCAAGACACATTGGCTTTATGAAGTAGGGGGTAATTATTGGGTGCTCAACGGATCGTTGCTCCTGCTTTCCTTGCTGCTGCTGCTGCTGCTGTTGCACTAGAACAATTTGCGCTACTGGAAGAACAAGACAGCTTTGCCTCTGGTTCAGCTGGTTGATTCCGTGCCTGCTGCTGATACGAATAACACCGCGGAGTACCTGTTCTCAGAGCCAGGGGTGAAAGAGATTGCAGAGTAGGTGTGGGGTCTAGGGTTTAAAACTAGGTGTGGGGTGTAGGGCTTAAGGAACTCCCTTTGGTTTAGCATAAGGGTATATGACTGACCCACTCCCATTATTTTTTTAAGTAATGACATAGGATATCATCATTGCAAAAGTCGGTCAGTGATGGGTGAAGTAGTGCACCTGATTTTTACTTAGGTTTTGGTAAGGGAGGGATAGAGGGAGAGTAGACCTAGCTAAGGTGCATTAAGCCCGTCCATACAATTTAAGCGCTACCTCTCCGCAGTGCACAGATTCAGCACCTCTCATTTCCTTTGCTAGCAGATCATCCATTGTAATATTTGCTAGCAGAAATATTTGAGCTCCAGCACAACAGGTCTTAGTAGACGCATTGGAGACACTGCTTTTGAACAGCCTCATTGTGCTTCTAGTTTGTGCACCCAGAACTGCAATAGAAACCAGTACAAGGATTTCCAGCTGGTCGTTCTCCTATAACAGCTCTGTATCCTAAGCCTCAAACCCTAAGCCCTGAACCTTGAATTAATTTGTATTGCAGGTATTCCTGGGGGTATGCCCCTTGGAAAGGCTTGTATATCATCACTGACGACAGCAACAGCATCACCAGTATTGACACAGCACCAATACGGTTGGCACACAAGTATGGCATGCCGGTGAGTGAGTGAGGGGGTGGCGTTTCATGCAATCTTTACACCAAGGAACCCTTCCCACAATCCCACGGGGGAGAACAATACATGATCTCCTTGCGTATCTCTCTCTCTCTCTCTCTCTGGGGGTGGGAGGGAATTGGGATTAGCTTTGTGGGGTGCGGGGACAGAGAAGGAGGAGGGGTCACTAGGGGGATTTATGGGGATTTTGGGGGGAGGAACAGCGGGGAGGGAGTGAGGTGCAAGGGGGATTAAGCTTGGGGGCGGGGGGCACGTACGATAGGGAAGAAAGGGGCGAATGGAGGGACAAGAGGGGGCGGGTATGGGGTACAGAAGATGTGGAGGTGGAGGAGGGGGGAGAGACGAGGGGGAGACAAAGGGGAGGTGAGGGGGAGATGAGGGGGAGGTGAGGGGGAGGTGAGGGGGAGACGAGGGGGAGGAGGGCTCCATGGAGCTGGAGTTTTGTGTAAAGTGATGGCTATCAGCCATGTAGCAGGGGAGGAGAGTGAGAAGATAGAAAGCTGTATATAGAATGTAAATGTGTAGGGAAGAGGCAGGAGAAAGTCTGATCAGTGTGCAAAGGAACCGATTCCCCTTTTTCCTGATGTGTTTGGCGATTGTCCTATCCCGTACCGCATTTTCATTGATTAATCAATTGATCAATTGGTTGAGGTCCTTGCTTAGAAGGTGACTGTCTAGACCCTCCGCAAGGAAAGTCTTAGTATGGCCTGGGTTTCTCGACCAACTGGTGGCATTAGTTGTGTTGTGTTGCATTTTGATTGATTGATTATATGACATCCACGCTTTCACCTCCCGTCAGGTGACTGTCTGGACCCACTGTCTGGACCCTCCGCAATGAAGCCAGCTACCTAGCCCAGCAGTACCAGGGCAATACCGCCAATGAATACAACCTCGTCTTTAACGTACTGGGGATGCAGGCTGGCTTCTCAGACCATACAAGTAAGAAATGGAACAGAATCACAGCCAGCCAGCTCAAGCCAAGCTAACTTGGGTTTTGGGGTTTTGTGTTGGAAAAGCGTGGGGGTTAGTGTTTGGGCTTGGATGCAGGCTGGCTTCTCAGACCATAGCAGTAAGTCATGGAACACAATCACAGCCAGCTCAGGCCAAGCTTGGGCTTTGAGGTTTTGGGTTGGAAAAGCTTGGGGGTTAATGTTTGGGGTTGGGTGCAGGCTGGCTTCTCAGACCATAACAGTAAGTCATGGAACACAATCACAGCCCGCTCAGGACATGGCAAAGCCCTCCTGTCCTAAAACCTACGCGCATGTTCTGATTACCAGAGTCCGCTAGAGTGTTTCCTGATCAAGACACATTGAAGTGCCAATCTCTGCTCCTACCTTAGTGGTAAAAAACACGTTCTGCTCCTCTTCGCTTTGTGCTGCGCAGACCTCACTAGTTGCGAATGAGGGCCGGGGCGGGGGGGGGGGTGCTAGTTTGCGTTTGGCTAAGGGCGTAGTGCTGGGTCCACGAACAGGGCATTATGTGTCAGACATTGGCCGTCTGCCGCCGACTCAGGGCTTCTCAGTGCTGGATCTTATGCTTCTTGTGACTGTTAGTGCTTTCATTCTTGCTGCAGCTGCAGGCTGCTTGTAGTCACTGCTGCTGCAGCTGTGTCTACACTTCTTGTGCAATGTCGGTCAAGTCAATCGTTGACAGCAGGGGCTCTTCTGACTAGTATATCATTAAAAAATGTACATACAGTTATTGTATTTACATTATCTGCATTATTGTGTTATTATCATTGTTTTAAGTCACTGCTGGTGAAGCAACTGTAGATGTAACTCATATGTCACCTCTTCCTGCTGCTGGTGCTACAGAGCCCCTGGTGCATTGGGTCCTGACAGACTACAAGCCTTTGCCAGATGCGCCTCCAGCCACTGTCCCTGTGTCAGATGCCACAGCATCTATTGGTGCCCCTACATGGTAAGGCCATGGCCAGCAACATAATACTACGTGCTTTTACTTTTGGTTAAGATACAAATGTGCGTGATGCATTCATGAGCACGAGTACAACACCATGCTGAGGTGGTCCCGGCTTGGTGGTGCTCCCACACTACCGTAAGCTGGAGCAGTTTCACTGGTTGGATGGAGTCTACGTCAGTTCTGATATGGGATAGATGACCACTATTGAAAATCAATGCTGGACGCCTCTCCCTCCGACTTACTAAGGCCAGGGACTGTGGTGAAGGCTCTGCCCGGACCTCTACCTGCTGTGCCGAACCAGCACGTTGTACTAGCTCTTCCGTCTTTATGTTGTCAGCCACACTGCCCAGCATTTTATGGGCATGAGGTAGCCATGCAAGGAGGGCTTTACTGCATGGACTTACTCACGATTCAGTGGGCCTGACAAAACTGGATGAAAGTATTCAAGATGGTGTTCAAGTTGCATTGGATCAGTATCCCTGCACCTTACCAGGGCTATCCGCAGCAGCATAACAGTGGGCTATTGTGTTTATCAAGTATAGTCCATGCATTTGTATAAGCCTTTTTCAGGGCTTGTAGTTACTTGGTTTCATAAGTGACTCTGCTCAACCCAGTGCCTCAATCATTGCTGAGGTTTCATTCTAGACTTCCACACCAAAGCTGCTTTGCCTGTGACACCCGATGCACCACTTTTTGCTGCCGCTTCTGCTGCTGTTTGGCAGGTTTTTTGCTCCCGTATGCCAAGTTGCTCCCAGCAGCACCAACCCAGTGGTTATGGACAGCAGTAGTAACCCCTGGCTTTGGGACCACGGGGTGTCTTGTGCCTACCAACATCCCGTCATATACCCCAAGGGCCCTTAATGCAGTATGCAGCCCAGCCTGAGCTCAGCAGAAGTCAATGTTGTTGAAGTTGATGATATAAATGAATCCTGAATCTCGAGTTGTTCTTGAGTGGTTAGGCCTCACTGACACCACACTCGGTGCAGGCGGTACAGCTGCTACTGGCCATGATCCTCCAACAGGGGTAAATGTCACACGACTGCCTTATTGTTTGCCTAGGCCGTAAGCGTAATTGGAGTGCTTTGTGTTTAAACTATGGGTAAAGCTAATACGACTGCTTTGTTGTTTGACCACTGCCTGGTTCTCACCAGGGTTCTGAAAGTACTAGTTGAAAAGGACGAATAAATGCAAGAGCTAGTTTCCGTCTCCGCCCAGTGCGCTCATTGCTCTGACTACTCGTCCTCGCTCTTTCTTGAGCATCGCATGCATGAGTCCGCTCTCCCACATTTGTGGCATATTGACATAGTAACCTCCCTCACTCTGTCCCCGGCCTCCTCCCCATGTCCCTTATTACTACCATCCGCCAACGCCGATGCTCCCCCCGCCCCCCCCCCCCCCAAAACCACACACACTCCTAGTACCCAGAGTCGCAACATCCCTTCCACAAGCCACAGAGGAGCAGCATCACTGCACCGGCACCCTAGGTCATTCAAAAAGACCAAACCCATCAGCGGCCTGATAACAAAACCTCCCCTTGCCCCTCCTCCTCGCCATCCTCCAGATTACTAGGATCCACACAAGTGCTACCCCCCACACACTCCTGCCCAGGGGCACAACACTCCCTCCCACAAGGCACCAAGCCATCATCATCGCAACAAGCTTCTCCACTGCACGTCATGTCATAGGGGCAGCACTGACCACCACACTCCACTCCACTGCAACATTCACCTCCAGAGCACACCTCTCCCTCGGTACAGCAGGTTGTACCGCAGGCACTGTAGCTATCGGCGCAGCAGACGGTGTTGTCATGGCATGTGTTCCCTTGGGGGCAGCAGGAGCCGCCACAGTTGGTGCCGGAGCAGCATTCACCTAGCAGGGAAAAGGAGGAGGGGTGAGGGGTGGGGGGTGAGAAGGCAGTGAGGTGGCTACTTAACTAAGAGCCAAGCTTCTGATTATATATGGAGGATGGCAAAGTGTAATCATAAGAAAGACACAAGACGCACCTAAGTGCGTTGAGTGGTCATTATTGCTAGTGGCAGGACAAAAGTCACCTCAGGAGGTATCCATGGTCCGCAGCTGCAACTGCAGAGTAGTGATGTACCTATCCGAAACCCTGAACCTTGAGTGCCTATTCCATAAAGTACCTAAAGCCTATACTAAACCCTAAACCACCTTGGTAGGTGCGATGCACCATGATAGAGCAGAAGATAGTTCCACATATCATGGACATTCGGCCCCTGAATGGCCGCATGGTACGTGGGATCAATACTGTAAGTGATCAATCCTTTGGGAGATTGGCTAGAATCAGAAAGGTGTAGCAGTTTAATACAATGTATGCAACAATTCTTCCCCTTTTACCTCACCCCCTCCTTCCCCTCCTTCGTAACCTCCACCCCCCTTCTACTCCTCCCGCCACCCCCGTAAGCCCCTCATCCCCCAACCTCCCCACCCCCGCCTCTCTTTCCCCACCTCTCTTTCCCCACCTCCCCATTCTCCCTTCTTCCCCCTCCTTTTCCCCTAAATCAGTGTGCATCATTACTGATCATCTTTGTGTCCAGAACCCTTTGCCAGCATGTCCCCCCACACCCTCACAGAACACATGCCCATTAATGTCTCCGCACTCTTGCTCTCCCCCAACCTCCCTCCCCCCTCACTTTCACACATCCCTCTCCCCCCCGCCCCCTTCCCTCCGCCCCTTTCACCCCTTCTCCCCTGCCAACCCCGCTCCTTCCCCTCTTCCTTCTCTGGCCCCCGGCCCTCTCCACTCCCCCCCCCCCCCGTAAAACCATACAGTTACTTACCACATTGTGTTCAAAATCCCTCGCAGCAAGTCTTTTCACAAGACACCAGCCCTCACAAAGCCCACATAGACTAAAACCCGTCATACCATACTAAAACCCAAGGCATTTCATCACAATCGTCCATTACCATCCTCACTTACCATCTTGATTGCAGAAGGTCGCAGCAATTTCCCTCACAGAACACCTGCCCCTCAGCACAACACTGCCAATCATTACAGACGCTTAACTAACTGATTTATTACAATGGCTTCCGGCTAGACTTGCAAACTCTTTCTTTAATTTCCCACCTTTTCCCCCAATTCTTTACCTTCCCATCATCCTTTCGCCCCTAAACAGCTTATCAACAGCTTAGAATCACTTACCATCGTGTGTACAGAACCCCTCGCAGCATGTGCCCTCACAGAAGACCTGCCCCTCAGCACAACAGCCAGTCAGACCATCAGATGTGGTAAAGCAGCGGGACCCCTCACCAGATACCACCAGCTTGGGACCCTCTAGGGCGTTGTCAGCAGCTGCTGGGGGCATGCCGGGGGCACTGCGCCAAGTCACTGAGGCGTAACCGGGGGCAGGAGAGCCGCAAGGGCGAGCGGTTGAGGCTGGGAGGTATGTGGCAATTAGGACTACCACACAGCCTATGCAGACAGCAAGCAAGAAAGGGTCCAATAACTGCTCAATGGGGACCCTTTGGGGATAAAATAGATAAGCTAAGGTGGACCCTGTAAGGTTTTGTCGGCAGCTGCTGGGGTCATGCCCGAGGCACTGCGCCAGGTCACTGCGGCGTTAATGGGGCAGCGGAGCTGTGACAGGGGTCCAAGGGGTGGGCGGTTGATCCTGTAGCATAGCTGGCAATGAGAAACACACAGCCTGTATGGAGAGTAACCATTAATGGGTTCAGAAACCACTCATTATGGATCCTCCAAATGGCAACAAAGCAAAAATGCTATTCAGTGGGGCCAATAAAGCAGTTTTTTGGGGCATGGCAGGGGCACCGACTGCGTCACTGCAGAGTAACCAGAGGCGGGGAAGCCGCAAGGGTCCAAAGGGTGGGCGGTTGATGCTGGTAGGTAGCTGGTAACCAGCAGCATGCAGCCTATATGGACAGCAAGCAATGCAGGTCTCTCAATTTGCTCGATGGGGGTGCTTTGGGTGTAAAGCAAAGAAGACAAACAATAGGGGCCAAATTGGTTTCATCAGCAGCTTCCAGGGTCATCCCGGGGGCAATGGGACAGATCTGTGGGGATTAAAGGGGGCCAATAAAGGAGTAGGGGCCCAAACATTTAATGGACGAAGGCTGAGGGTGCTGGATATAACAATAAGCACACACCCCAATAACACTACACATACAGACAACAAACAACAGAGCTATAGAAGGACTGAATGGACCCCTTGCATCAGCAAGGCAGACCAGGCAATGATTATTTCATGCTCAGGACCGCACAGCGCACCTTGTTCTCTGAACACACAGCTGCTATATGCATTGTCACTTGCTGCTGCTGCTGCTGGTTACTACGACATATTACAAGGAGTTAGATGATAAGCCAGAGTTTAACCCACTCTGCTACTACTGCTGCTGCTTCGGCGAGCAGCCTGCAATCCCTGCCTGAGCAGGGCCGCAGTGCTTGCAAGGTTGTTTTGCAAGGCAGCGCTTACTGCACAAGGGCCACAAGCAGCTAACTCCTGTGTTGTTCTGCTGCTTAACAGCTATATATCACCCAGCACCCCCAAGGCAGGCTGGCTCGAAACTAGAAGTATCATACATTCTACTGCTGGACCTCATGCTTAGGCATATGCTAACTTGAACAGTAATATTCACACGTCGCCTTTTAGTGGTATCCCACTTACTGTTCCACTTCCTTGTTTTGTGACAGCTTGACATGCAGGTCCATGGCACTCTTTCTATGACAACTCATGAGACACAATGAAATACCATATTGAGCAATAGCTCATTGCAATAATGTGGTCACGGCTTTTGGGATACTTACAGAAGAGGGCTGCTGGCCGGTCATGAAGAGGACTCCGCAGGGCTGCCATCAGTCTTGGAGCGATCAGTAGTACTTGACAAGCCTTCCTAAGGTAGCAGGTGAGGTACGAACCTGCAAACATACAGGAGCAGAAATATTTTATGCTGCGTCGCACATCTCAGCATGTGGCAGCGGAGGCATAGGAATATGCTGTGAGGTCGCTGGTGACGTGCCAACCTGCAAGCACACACGGGCAGAACATATGGTGCTGGATAGACTGAGCAAGTAAGCATGTGAGGGGTGCCCTTAGGAGGTCCACTGCCTGAAAGGTGTCATGCCTAGCTCCAGTACAAAAGAAAAAAGCCAATGCTAGACCCTACACACCAACCGCTAGTGTGATGTCAGCAACTGCTGCTGCTTTCCTAGGGGTTGTGATCCATCAGTCCACTACACGGCACTAGTGCCAAGACTAGTGTATGAGACAGATCACAGCACAGCGTTGCAGCCGCGCTGTGCCTGGGGCATGACTGCAAACCTGCCTCCCTGCCTCCAGTACCAGTGAATGGTAAACCCCCAACAATCCCTTAGGAAATCTCCAAAGAATTCCTGCTGGTACTGCAGCCTGGGGGCTCAGTGGGTTCTCAGTTCGGTATGAGGCAAAGCAGTGCTTGCACCTGACATGTACTTGTGGAGTCAGCTACACCTGCTTACCTCCTAGTGCTTGACTAGAAGTGATGCAGGTGAAGGAGGCGGCACGCATAATCAAATTTGGATGTATGCATGTTAATGATGTTTCCTTGCACTCGTACTGGTTCTATAGGTTGGTTACATAGCTGAGCTGTACCTACCTGAAACTGACTCCGTCGGAACTTACTTAGTCGGAATGGGGGACGGCCGCTTGTATATAATAGGCCGCTTAGCGGGATTCAGCCAAAGCCCCGCTATACGGGAGAATGTAGGAATAGAGTTACTAAGATAGCAGTTTTAGCAGAGGTGGAAGCCTAGTCGCGCCTAGTTCGAGAGGCGATCGATGTCTGCTTGGACGTGAGGTTGACTAGCGCAATATGGACACAGGGCACAGCGCGATGCGAGCATCAAATCCCAAACTCTGATGGTGACCAATATGCGTCTGGTGGTTGGTCAATGACGCGTGGCTAAAACTAGGACGAATCCAGTACCGCTGCAGTGACACCAAGTGACGAAATTGACGAACTCGCCCATCATTACGGCGGGCGCAGACGCAACCATGCAACGATGCAAACACATGCAGCCTCACGACTTATAACCGATAACGGTTTTGGTGATGAAAGGCAGATAAATTACCGTGCACCAGTCTGCGTCAGACCTTTGGTTGGCACAAGCATACAAGCATATTTGCCTTCTGTACTGCACGCTCGATCCATCCGCACGGATGATAAAGCCTTGTGGCAAAAGGCGAGATAGGGTTTACGTAGAATGAGCTCAAGCTGATGATGGGTGGCCACCTTTTGAACAACCATGGTAAAGAACATGTCCACAAAAATATTTGCAAACGCCCATGACCTTATGCGAGCATGCTAGGGCCAACGGAACTGGACCAAATATATCAGAGCAGATAATATGCCGCCAGACGCACGAATATTTGCACACTACATTCTGCTCTGACCACCTTACAGGTTACGGGCTAAGGGGCCCAGACGGGTCAGACACCAATGGGCCACTTCCATATTCAAATGCAACAATGCAGCTTTACTATTGCAACCTCCTGCTAGCTTGGAATGAAGTGGACAGTGTTCAAAGACACAGAAATTTGCCCTAAGGAATGATGAACGTCGTCAATGCAGTAAAGCTGCATCAGTAGCCGCCCAGGCCAGGTCAATTCAATAGCACCACCATAGTTGGACATTCTCCATGCCATCCACGTCCCGCCTCATCCCGCATCCACCCCCTACTAGTCACCCCGCCACTCCCCCTGCACCACCTCACCTGGCTAAACCCTGAACCCCATGACAGTGCCCCCCAGAACTCAACAGCAGCCCTTGGGTATTGCTTGATGGACTCAACCAGGGGTGAGTCCGAGGCAGGTAGCTGATATGCCTGCCTCCTTGTATCCCACTCTCAACAGTCCTCTGAGCCTTTGAGCCCCTTCCACTGCAGAGAGAGCTCTGAGTGGGGATAGCTGCAGCACCAACAGCAACACCAACAAAGACAGCAGCTCAGCAGAGGGAGCAGGAGCAGACAACAAAAGCAGCAAGAGCACCAGCAACAGCATGACTGAAACGCCCTGGAGCAGCCGTCACCAACACAGTACTCATTAAGGCTGTGGATTGTTAAGGGCTTTGCAGCCCCCAACCCTGGCTAATGGCAACATAACCCTAATAAATCGGCCCAAACATTCTAATCAGTCACATGGCTCTTCCAATATGTTCCTATCAGTCACGTGGCCCTCCTAATTAGTTACTAATCAATCACCTGGTGCGTCTAATCAGACCAGATCAACCAGTATTATGATTGCTTGGGACCAGCACCAAGTTCTAAGGGGCCATAGCTATGCTGTGGGAATGATTAGGGTCAAAGTTATGTTCATGCTAGGGACGACAATTCCTGGTGCCTGCACCCAAGTGGATGGGATGGATCTGTACCTCATGGGTACAAGGGAAGGAAACATAGCCACCCCAAAAGAGCTCCGCAGCACTCTTAAAGCTATCTGTAACTCTACTGTACCCACTCTTAAAGCTGTCTGTATCCGCTCTACTGTACCCGGTTTTACACCCCATGCACTGCCTGGCCTACATGGTGCTGGCTAGGTTTTGTGTCTGCATGTGTAGGCAGCATGACCTCTGGAGATACTCACATTGACAAGCCCTCTAGTGTGCAGGAACAACACTCGAGCATCCATTGAGTGCTGGCAACCAGTCACTCAGTGGGTTACATTTCAGTGACGGTACATGTGCACACCCTTAACCATAGACTGGCATATGATGTGTTGGAGGAAAGCTGGCGAAAGCAACAGTGGCAGCACCAGCAGTACCATGAAATGGCAGGTTCAAAAGCCGAAGGAAGCCTATGAGCAGCACGAAAGTAGCAGAGGCA
This sequence comes from Pseudopediastrum boryanum, assembly GCA_963556185.1. NCBI lineage: Eukaryota > Viridiplantae > Chlorophyta > Chlorophyceae > Sphaeropleales > Hydrodictyaceae > Pseudopediastrum > Pseudopediastrum boryanum. The sequence goes on from OY744507.1 coordinate 6,860,921, forward strand.
GCAGCAGGAGAGAAGCCGTAGAGCAGCAGCAGGAGAGCAGCAGGAGCAGAAAAGTAGCAGCTGGAGAGCAGCAGGAGCAGGAAAGCAGCAGCAAAAGAGCAGCAGCAGAGCAGCAGGAGAGCAGCAGCAGCGGACATGATACTGCCAGCCAGCCAGCCAGCATACCCCTGCCCTAGAGAAGCTCTTATGACTGGAACTAGTCAATGCCATCACCTGTTTCCTCCGCCCCCTCCTCCCCCCACATCATACCCCACCACCCCTAATCCCATTCCCCTTGCAGCACCTTACCTGCCTAACCCTTGAACCCATTGCATAGTCACACGTCAAGCCATCAATCAAAACAGGTAAGAGGGCTTCAGGTAAGGATAGTGAGCCAGAGGCCGGTCGTTTCTTCACCACATGTTGCTGCTTATATTTACCCAGTATTGTTGGGTGGCTGCACGTGCTGGGCGCATATCCCTCTCAGCTCCCTGAGCACTGACGGGCAGCTGACTGGGTCAAATGCGGCTAATGCTGGATAGCTGTAGCATTTCACCACCTGCGAGACCAACAGCAGGAGCAAGAACACGGTGCTGTTGAATATGTAAATCATGCTGCAGCATGAGCATCAGAGTTCAGCGTGAGTTCAGCAGCATGCACCATGAGAGACTAGAGCAAGCATGGGTTTGATACGCAACAGAGAAGTGCACTGTGGAGACACAGGCCCTGTTGGCCTCGAAAAAGGACAGCGTGCCCAGCCAATTGCTGCAAGCTTGTGCGCTTGGTGGTATGGAACCCATTGTGTTTTGGATCCATCCGATGGTGTGTTTGGTCGGTTCGACCTAGCAGCCCTTGGCGGTTGCCACACCTTAAATGTTTGTTATGTTTGTTATGTCATAGTTGATGCTGGGCAACTGGGCTCAATTATGATGCTATACCCCACTACTTTACCTTACAGCTAGACCTACAGAGAAGTAGCCGTGTTCAATAACCATAGCAGCAGCTTTGGTGAAGTATGTTGGAGCTAAACATGCAGGCGTTCTGCTGTCCTCCATATGGCCAGCCAAATGACCAGCGAGTAGGCAGACCAGGTTCCTGCACGGTTGCGCGTCGAGCTGCTAGGGTGACCACCTGCGGGTGCTGGGGTGAAGCAGCATGCTTGCCGAAGTGCTGAGACAATATGTTCTTTTGGGGCCTGTATATTGCCAGGTTGCTGTAGGCACTGGACTAGGTGGGAATGTGTTTTAGCACCAATGAGCAGCAGCACAGGCATGGAAATGCAACTTGGGAGATTGATGAAGCATTGAAGGTGGGGTTGAGCAAGGGACTCATGCAGCAGGAGAGAGCGAGAGAGACTGAGAACTATGTAAGGAATGGGGAAACCCCTTCTTGCAGCAGGACTAGCAAGATGGACAGTGTCATGCAACAAAATAACACAGTAAAGATACACTCGCCTCCATTGGCCTACTACAACCAACCAGAAGATACAAGATGCACTGCCTGACATGAAAGAGGTCCAACAGGACAAACGTAAGAAAAAGCTTGCATTGGCCTAAACCACCCAATAGAAGCTACGCATTCGGAATAAGGTTGAAAGAAGGCAGTGTCCGTCAGAAAGACAAAAGAATGACCAAAAAATTTTGGAACCATTTCTCGATTTGTGCGTGTCATCCTTGCGCAGGGGCCATGCTAATCTTCTCTGTATCGTTCCAATTTTAACAGATGTTCCCGAGGGAACGAGCAGAGGATGCCGGCACGGCATATAAGATCGAACTGGTGAAGCAAACCAACCGTGCCACGCCACGTCAGCAAAGCACTCACCTGACTGTTATGTGTTCAAGCGCTTCCGCCAATGCAGACAGGCCCTTGCTGCGCGACAGTGGATGCCATGCGTCATACCCGCACCCTCCATGCAGCCCATCCGGCTCCCAGCCTTGCGCCAGTTTCCACGGACACATATACATGCTATTCTGACGGCTCTCGTCGAGCCTGGCGGCTGATCCTTGACATAGTTACATTAGCTGTGGTGCAATATGTAAGCACTACATGTTCTGTGCGAGCCACTTGCTCGGTAATGCGGGTCACAGCCCCTTGTAACTCATGCCATGACGTGAGACTCTGAGTGGACCGCCGACAGGCGTGTGCTAGCAGGATCTGCTCATACAAATATAAGCTACCATTATGTGTGCAAGTGCCCAACTGCTGCGGACTGGCCACATTAATGCATGCACTGAAGCAGAATGCTTTTGGGTAACCTCACTCAGCACTAGTGACCTAAGAAGTGAGACTCTTCAGAGACAAACAGAATCCAAGCGGCAGGCGCATCAGTCTCCATATCCCACAGGACAGGATGCAGCCCATTCATGGGAGTGAGTTTGACATGCCCTTTGTGGCCCACACAAACATACGAATACGTCACCCACACTGACTGGGCTCCAAAATTTGATCTATATCAAACAAACAAACAAATGTCAACCCCAGCAGGCACTAAGGCCTGCTGACCTGCCAACAACATTTGCTTCCCGCTAGCACATGCCACAGGACAACCCAACAAAAATTATTGCAGCACTGCAGCAGAAATTGCCGTCAGCAGAGATTACACTCCCTCCTCCCTACCTCTCCTTACCCCCAACGTCTCCTTACCTCCAAAAAAAAGCAGAGATTACATACTTGTGACATCAGCTCATTCTGCTGTCCCCCCTGCATGGCAGCCTACCTGAGCCAAGCAGCCTGAAAACCCTCCCATCCAGCACCCCTGCTTAGACCTGGATGAAGTGCATTAACATGAACTGCATTTACTGGATCTGCTGATGTAGCTGGAATAGACAAATCTACCCACAGAAGGGGACCTCAATTGCTCAGCCAGTGATGACGTGTCATAATTGTGTTGTGCAGGTAAGGGTTTAGTCCCACGTAGATGCTACCCGCCAGTGACTCCCATTGCCCCGGTAGCTACCATCAGTATACTCCTTTCCAATCCAAAGGAACTTCCCTTGAAGTTTTGCCAAACTTGGAGTCCAATTGCCACAGTTTGGATACTACATCCAGTTTTCGCAACCTGGATATTCCATCGAGTTGTGGAGACCCCCCCCCCCCAAAAAAAAGGGGGGGGGTATGCTATGCACGCTATGATTTGTTATTAACAAACAAACAAACAAACAAAAGTTTAAGGTGTGGCAACCGCAAAGGGCTGCTAGGTCGAACCGACCAAACACACCATCGGATGGAACCAAAACACAATGGGTTCCATACCACCAAGTAAACGGGATACCAACCAGGTATTCATCTGGAAGACTTCAACCAGTTCATCATCAGAATTATCACCAGACATATCGGGTGGGCGGTAAGTGCACAGCGGGGTGGAGTTGGTTCAATTCCCCTGCTTATTGGCGCAGGCGTTGCCCACCTCGTACTATGTGAGTTGAGACTGGCACTGGCTTGCTTGCAAGCCGGTGACTACCCGCCAGATCCAACAGGCCTGGAACGCCGGCCCTCACGGGTCGTGGGCGATACCGCTGTTCTGGTGGTGGTGCCGTCTCCTTACCTCCCACAAAAAAAATTACCAGACATATCGGACTCCGGATCAAACATATCTAAAAACTGATCCTCCGGAAGCAAGATGTCTGGCAAGTCCACCACATCAGTAATCAGTACCACCAGACTGGTGGCATTGGTGACCGACACGAACGCAGATGGCAACATATTTGACCAACACTGGAAGAGGGACCCTGCCAGTGGAAGACAGTGCCCAAAAGTCAGCATACCTGAGCGAAGACAACGAGGACACAGGTGGTACCACAGTTGACATGAACACATCTCTAGCCTCAACAATGGTTGCATGCATCCCGACTACAGCAGAAGCAGCAGCAGCAGTGAGGATGAGAGCAGCAGCGCCAGCTTCAACAGCAGCACAGTTTTTTTAATGGAGATCTCAACTAAGCTTCCTGTACCCTGTGTTGTAAGGCAAGAAGCAGTGCTACCACAGGGAGAGCCCTATGGCCCTTCTGCTATGGTACTTTCTGAGTTGGGGTAAAATCAGTACGAGTTTTACCACACCTTGGGGCTCCCCTGCTATCTTCTGCATGGTATGCCATGACAGGAATGCCACAGGCAGGAGCGGCAAGAGAATACAAAAAGCTGAATGCATTGGGTATCCTGTTCTGTCCCATAGGAGGGTATGCCCTTGGCACCCCTCCCCTACCAGATATCATCATCTATGGGAGGGTATGCCCTTGGCACCCCTCCCCTACCAGATATCATCTTCTACATGTCCATCCAAGGCAGGACTGACTCAGGTTCAATTCCTAGTTGTAACGTTACCTTCTGTCCTAACCATAGTTTGCCTCGTTTCATGAACCATATAAAATGGAGACCAGCTGGGTTGCGGGGGAAGTTTGATTCCTGCGATGTACTGTCACTTCCTGTTCTAATTTAGAGATACTAAACACGGCAGTGACGCCCTAGGGAGGATACACTTGTCCATACCTGCTGTTGCAGTTGGCGCTGATGCACTGCTGCCTTTTCAATGCCTAGCACAACAGAGCTGCTGCCGCTGCAGAGCAGTGATGGGCGGCAGCTGGCCTGGACGCATGCCTGCTGCTCACGAATTGAGCTGCACCGTGCCGCGTCGGCGAGCGCGAGCTTCTCCCTTTTCAATGCCTAGCACTGCAGAGCTGCTGCTACTTCTCCCGAGTTGTCCGCCCCGGCCAGGGTTATAGGGTCCCTCGAAGTTGCTCGTCTGGCATCCATTGTGTTTGGGTCCATCCGGTGGTGTGTTTGGTCGTTTAGACCTAGCAGCCCTTTGCTGTTGCCACACATTAAGTGTTTGCCCCTGCCAGGGTTATAGGTGCCCAGAGGCCAGTTTCTAACACCTGTGCCCTGCTGTTGCTACCCCACGATTACTCTTGACATGGGTGCTAGCAGCAATTACCAATTACCAGATGGCCCCGTCAAATCGAGACGCCGGTGGGGGCAGCGCCACCCACAAGGAGCCAACTTAGGCCCCAACGCATACTCAAGTTCCTGCCCAAGTCTCACACAATGGCTGCCACCAGCCCACCCTAGATCCCTTTGCTAGCCAAAATTTTTTCAGCCCAGCCCATTTCGACTTGCCATGTGCTGATCAGAGGACCCAGGCAAGAGCAAGCCAAGCAGTTTGATGCTCTGCTGTTGCCGCCTCACAATTATTGCTGACATGTGTTCCACCCTTGCAGCAATAGCAGTCCCCATAAAATGTACATGGCAGGCACTCGTCTGCTTGTTCAGGCGTGTTTCTGCAATAGATTCATCTGTTGATGGGCTAACGGACTGATCAATTGGGCAACACCGTCGCCGCAAAGCCGTTCGATGACTTATCATGAGTTCCAGGCTTGGACCCGGACGGTAACATTGGTTTTTTGTTTTGTTTATGCTAGCTAGCTCCTATTGCTGAAAAGCCCCTGCCCATATCCCTCTGTGATTCTCCCTATACGTGGGCCTCCAAGTACATTATGCGATTCTAACTAACAGGGGAGGAGGGGGGGGGGGGGGGAGTTTCGCGCCTGTCCCAGGGGGGGGGGAGAGGGGGAAAACAGGCTGGAGCCCCCCTTCTCCCGCATATTTAGACGCTTATAACGGTCTTGAAGACCCAGCTATATGGAGGTTAGCAGGGTGCTTGCCTGGTAGACTACTTCTTGATACTACCAAGCGAGCGCTGTGTCCTGAGCTGAGCTTGGCATGCCATGTATTCAATCTAAGATTGGTATTCTTGTGCTAAGCGGCAAATTGAGTGGCTCAAATGGTGAATACGTTTAGTGATCTGTTGAGCAATTATGAGTGGGTGGTGATTTAGTTTGGCTTTGCTGCTTCGGCCATTGTGTTTGAGTGAGCATCATTTGGTGCAACTGCTGGTATGACCATGAGCTGGATGCTTCATTTCAGCTGTTGCTGCAGCAGAAAGGGTCCACGACTTCTATTTTCTCAGCTTACGATACCAGTACTCATAGACCTTACTTGGTCCTTACTTGTCACTGTGCCCTTCGTTGTTGCAGCTGCTCGAGCCGTCCCATGACCGTCGTAGCCCTTTGTGGTTCTGTTCCTCTGATAGGCGGATGAATGTGACGTTGTTGAGCGCCTTCATGATTGGTGTTCGTCCTGGGGGAGAGGTGATGCTGGTTGGCTGAGCATCCTACTAGAAGAAGACCATATCTTCAAGCAGGAGTATTGCATGTTTCGAGTCACTGGTTGAAGGCCGACTTAGAGCGTTAGGGTATCTGATAATTCAACGGAGGCACAGGAAAACGTCCCTCAACAGTGCGCCCGATCGCCCCCGACCGGATTCAATGCAGAATGCACGTAGAAAATACCTCTATACAATCCCCTGCAAACGTTGCCTACACATGATTATGTAAGGAGAGGCAAAGCCAAAGGAGGCCCTTGCCCTTTCTGTCCAGCCGGGTGCCACCCGACCGGGTGCCCTGGGTGCCCCTGGCATTCTGGCAAATGTGTGACTATATCTGCTTGCATGGCGACATTTGATAGATCAAAACGGTTATGGTGTTCGTCAGACTACACGGCACGCCTTAGAGTTGCACTCAGCAATAGAGCCATGTCCGAGACACGGACCCCCTCTCGCTTTCTCGGGCTTCCATTGACTCTGCAGCGACAGATCCTGGACCAGTCATGCTTGGGTCTTAGAGAACGTCTCGGCAGCCTACCAATAGTTTGTAGAGCATTGCGAGAGGCGACCAAGTGCTATCATACATCGCTTGACCTCGAGCTGAAAAACGCGCAGCAGCTTGAAGACTTGAACGTATGGATCTCGCGCAACGGGCAGGACATTGAGTCCCTGAGTCTGAACATCTCAGGGTTAGACCTACGGGAGACTGGTCATGCAGATCGCAGGGTAAGAGGCTGGGACCCTGCCGCGTGCCGTTCAGATAACCCTCCTAGCGACGCGTATTGGGAACAGGGATACATGGGATAGAGCAAATGGGAAACCAAGTCCCCAAGAATATGCATAGCAAGGTACAAGGCCATGCGGGAGGTATATCAGAAGCAGCAGGGTTGACATAAGCCAGTCCATGAATCCCTCGTGGCCCTACCAAAGACTCTTACGAACTCCTGGCAAATACGTAAAGTTATGTGACCGGCATATACTGTTTCTATCTGACTCGAGAGAGCAGGCAACATGGGGCTAGCAAGCTGCTGTCCTATCGATGCCCAGGTCATATGCTTCAGCATCATGAGCTCTCCTTTTTCAATGCATCATGACTACAGTGCCATCCTCGTTAACTCCACCGATCTAAAAGCACTCACAGGCTCCAAGGACAATAGCCATGGGTCCTGGAGATGCACTGTTTATCATGCAGCCTTCCCTAAGCAAAATTCACTCTGCATTTACCACCTGCTAAGTACAGTTTTCCCATCCCCACCCCCCTTGCTGATATACAGGTCTTTGGCGCTTGGAACAGCCTATGGTATGGCCTTCTAGCAGTGCAGCGCAGCAACCCTCAGCTCCAGACCCTCTCCATCCGCAGCAAGCATCGCTGCATGGAACTGGTCTCCTCCGTAGCCCTCTCCACCCTAGCCCTCCTGCCAAACCCTAAGCTGCAAACCCTAGACCTCGGCCGTGACACAGACCTCGGCACAGCCCTCCCTATCTCCCGTGATGCCTTTGAGGTACTCCCCATGCTCACCGGGTTACGCGAGTTACACATGAGCTGCCTCACGCTCCAAGGCCAACTCAGCTCACTCAGCACACTGAGAGCTCTGACCAATCTGAGGCTGCTGGGGGCCCTGCGGAGCCATGGTTTAGCAGCTGGGTTACACTACCTCACCTCCCTCAAAACCCTCGGCCTAGAGTTACTAGTGACCTCCACAGGTCAAGGAGACGCAGCACAAGCAGCAGCAGCGAACACCTTTGCAGTAGCCCTAAGTGGAGCTATAGGGAGGCTCTCACGACTTGAGCACTTAGAAATCTCTGGCGGGGAACCGGGGATGTTGGGCGGCCTGTCAAACCTCCAAGGTTTGACGTACCTAGCATGGTCTTCGCACAGGCCGTACCCGCTGCCGCAGCAGGTCTCAAACCTCCTGCATCTGCAGTCCTTGAGTTACATAGAGGGCACAGGGAATGAGGCAACCAATTGGAGAGAGGCAGCTACCCTGCTGCTGCCACTAACAAAGCTGCAGCAGCTGGAGGTGTCACTGCGAGGACCCGGGGCATTTCCGGCAGCACTGACTGACGCACTAAAGCAGCTACCGCAGCTAAGCGCAATCGGCTTGCAGGGGCCGGGAGGGTGGGTGTACAATGTGGGGGGCCTGCCAGGGTTTTCCGGGCTCGCTGCTTTGACGTGCCTAACAAGCCTGAAGGTACAAGGTTTGGCGTTATCACGGGCGCCGCTGCTATCCGTGCTGTCGGTGTTTACCTCCTTAAGGGAGTTGCGAGACCTCCGGTTACGCATGTGTGACTTGACTGACACCCACATGGCTGCCGTCACCGCCTGCCTCAGCCAGCTCACTACTTTGGACCTTGTGGGTGTCACCGGTGTAACCAGCCAGATGCTGTCAACAGTGAGTCAGCTGCAGAAGTTGCAGAAGCTGGATCTGAGTGGGACCAAGGGGATGGATGCAGCGTGTCAGCGGGAGCTTCCAGAGCATTTGCGGCAGTACCCGGTGGGGTTGGGGGCGCCGCATGGTTTCGGGGCGGCAGTGCATGCGGCGGCAGTGCATGGTGTGCAGGGGCCGATGCACATGCACATGTTTGGTGATGATATGCATTTTGAGGCATTGGATCTGCAGGAGGCTGAGCATGAGCTGCTGCTGATGGAGGAGGAGGATGTGGAGGAGATGTAAAGGAGCGTCCAAGGGAATGTTTTGACGGGTCAGAGGGTCTAGTTTTTCTTTTGGGGGGGTAGGGGGAGATAGGAAGTGTAGTTCGGTCTGCAGCAGGATGGGCAGTTTCCTGGACATGCAGGGATTCTACAGGGTAGGTAGAGTATGCCTGGGTACAGGGACAAGACAAAGTATGGCTGCCGGGGTGGGGTTGAAGCATGTAAGAGTGAACTCTGAGGCATAGCTGACTACTGAGAGGAAGGCAGTGAAGTTGAGACTTGTGCATGTGCATGCTGAGTTGTGGAAGGTTGTTCAGGGTACATGCACACTTGGGGTGTTATGTCCGGGGTGGGCAGGGTGGCCGGCGTTGACTGTGTAACATCATTTTTCAGTGGGCATCACATATCTGTAAGTTGTGGCATTTGATATCTCATATATAGGAAGCAGGAGCCATGCTGTACATGCGGTTGCGTGTATATAACAAGCAGTCAGGCTGTGTATTCTCACTCCTGCTTTATAGAGCGGACTATTGGCTTTGCTTGCTGCCGGTGCTGAGATGACAATTTCACTTGGAGGGAGAATTGGCAGATGGACTCCGCTGTGATATTAGAATGTAGATCATAGACATGTGAATGGGGCACTCGCACTCTGCTGTGCATGTCAGCGGGGTGCTGAGTGCCGGAGAGTTCATCCTGTGACATGTATGGGTGGCTTGGACCAGGTGCGAGCATCATTTTGAGCATGAGATACCAGTAGAGATATGCACTGCATCACTGAGCTGCAGTCCTTTGGGCTGTGAAAAAAGAGCCAAGGAGCATCAGTATATCAATCATGAGATATAGCACTGCAGAGCCACATGACGTGCACTGATTTGTTGATGGATGGATGGAGAGCAAAAGACTGAAGCATGATCGTAGTGCATAGGGTGCATGCGACGGTGGTATCTGCAAGTATATATAGCAGAGGGAATGCTCTTCTGAGGCTGAGTATGAGGTAGTCCCAACCATGCTGCAGGGCTGGTCTTTTTGAGGGTTCGCATGCTTTAAATCCACTTGTAGTGGTTCCATTTCTGGCCTGGACCTCGGTGTGCCTTCCTAATCAATGGCTTATAAAACATATTCCACAGTTTAAGATTTGATTACGATTACGATTACATCATGGCCCCTCAAAGGGGGCGCCCGTACGGAGGTGGAGGTGGGTTACGATTACGATTACGATTACGATTTGGAGGTGGGTTTACACTGATCCATAGTAATTGGTAGAGAGAGTGACACATGGTGTGTGCCGAGGAATGAGGTTCCGCCCGTCGTGAGAGCCCAGCACCAGTGTACTCTTATGCGTTGACCAGTGAGAGTGGTTGAGGCACTAGGCTGAATGAGCTAGATATCATCATGGTCGGAGAGACTTGGTTGCATGCGGCCACATGTGACCTGTTCAAGCTACAAGGGTTCAAAGAACACCACTGCTTCCATTTTAGGGAGTATGCCGCAAAGGGAGTTCCTTATGGCGGAGTCTCGGTATTTGTCAAAGACACACTGCCGTACCCTTGTATCTTTAAAGATAGTTGTTGTCACAGTATTGTATGGGTGGATTTCCCTACACTCAAGCTGAAGATAGCAGCGGTATATATGGCACCTGATAACTCTAGTGTTTGGGCACGATTGGGGAATTTGGACCCTTTGGAGGCATTGAGGGAAGGCATTGGCAAAGCGCAGGAGGTTGGGTATACAGTAGTGATAATGGGCGACCTCAATGCACGCATAGGGGGTATGGTGGATATTCCACATGCTATGAGCCTAGAACAGCACCAGGCTGAGCCCATGGCAGACTTACTGAAGGGGGTGTACTCCTACGATGGCATCCCCCAGGAGAGAAAGTGCAAAGACTTGAAGAGAAACAAAAGAGGGAAAGAGTTTGTATCATTGTGTATGGATACAGGGATGGTGGTGATAAATGGAAGGGCTGGTACTGATAGAAATAAGGGCGCTTTGACATTTGTACCGGCTACAGAGAAGAAGGAGGTGGGGGAAAACTATGGCAGTACAATTGATCTGGTTTGCATTTCAGCAAACCATTTCAAAGATGTGGCGCAATTTGAAGTAGAGGATGTAGAAGAGAAGGGCAAGCATGCAGTTATTAGGGTAGATCTTACTGTGAAGGAGTATGAGCGTCGATGTAGGGAGAACAAGAAAGAGAAGAGGGGTGGGTGCAAGGTGTGCAGGCCAGATGTGGGAAAGATGGCTGCATATGCAACCAAACACTTTCAGAGCAGGGAAGATAGTTATAAGGAGCTTCATGGTGAATTCTTGGAGGGGAAAGTGTCTGCAACGTATGTGTTGAAAGAGGTTATGGAGGGCATCAGAAAGTGTGGGAGACTTGCACGTGCAGAAGCTGAGAAAAGGGGAAAGATCAGTGGCAAGAAGGAGGAAAATGTGGGGCCAGCATGGTATGATGCAGAGTGTAGGGTGGTAAATGAAAGGGCTCAGGCAGCTAGGTGGAATTTACGGGATGCAAAAAGGGCGGTGCCTCCACTACAAAAGGAAGAGTTGGATGCAATGCATGATCAGGGTAGGACAATGAGAGGAGATTTTCGAAGAATGGCTCGTAGGAAGCAGACCCAGCAGAAACATGATGTACAGAAGCAGCTGATTAGGGACTATTACTCGTCCAGTCCTAAGAATTTTTGGGATGTGTTCAAAAAGGGTTTGCAGTCCAAGTGTGAGTTGGATGACGTGGATGCATGTGCGGCATACTTTCAAGGGTTGCTGGGGGAAAATGAGCATGAGGACAAAGTGCAAGAAGAGACAGTCTTAGGCTCATGGTCTCCTAAAGTGCAAGACACACAGATGCTTGATGATGCAGACAGAGAGTTTTTAAATGCCCCCCTTACGAGGGAAGAGCTCTGTCAGCACATTACAACATGCAAAAACAAGAAGGCAGCAGATTTAGAGGGTATGACAGCAGAGGCGCTGAAGCTAGCTGTGGCATCTAGGGCAAGTTCCTTGCTGGATTGTGTGACAGCTGTTATTGATGGATGTCACAAGGAAGTACCTAAGCAAATGACCCTGAATAAGTTGACGCCTATCCCAAAGGAAGCACACAGTGGACAGGATGTGCATTTATATAGGGGCATATCTGTGGCAAACCTGTTTGGCAAACTGGGTGACATGTTCAGATGTGCAAGGTTGACGCGCATATGTGAAGAGAAGGGTATCAGGAGTTTTACACAGTGTGGGTTTCGACCGCAGCATGGCACTCTTGATGCTATATATGCCTTTTTGCATGCAGCGGACTCTGCAAAAGCAAAAGGAAAGGAACATGCTCTAATTGCGTGCCTTGTGGATTTTGAGAAAGCTTTTGATAAGGCACACAGGGGTTTAATGCTTAGAAGGCTCAGTGAGTTTGGGGTCAGTGGACCTTTCTATGATGCATTGGTGGCTCTGTACGACAAGATTCAGATGGTCGTATGTCTGAATGGGGAACAAGGAGAGCCTTTCGACACATACCAGGGCACCAAACAAGGCAGTGAGCTTAGTCCATTACTTTTTGGGATGTTTATTGAGCAGCTGCACGAGCTGATAAAAGAGCAGGTTCCAGGGGCTGGGCCCAAGTTTGGAAAGGTGAATGTTCCTGATATCACGTATGCTGATGACGTCAACTTGGTGGTGGTGGATGATGCCAAACAGATGCAGGATCTTCTAAATGTGCTTCAATTATTTTGTGACCTATTTGGAATGAAGGTTAACATGAAGAAGACAAAATTGATGATCATCAGGAGTGGTAAGCTTGTGCCAAAGCACCTAAAGGCACTTGCACTCACATACAATGGGCAGCCTTTGTCATTGAGTGAGCAGGAGAAGTATTTGGGGCTTGTTATGCACGAGTGCAAAGGTATGATTTTTGCAGCAGAGCAGAGGGGAGCAGTAGGCGCAAAGGCATATCATAGCATGATGGTCACTGTTGCTCAAAAGGGGTTGCAAAGGCCAGATATTCTATGTGACCTTTTTGACAAAAAGGTGCGCCCTGTCCTGTCTTATAGGGCACATATATGGGGGCCATATATGTTTAACAGGTGGACAAGGGACCCACTCAGTCCTGAAAACAGACCAGAAAAGGTACATACAGCATTTTTAAGAAGAATCTCTGGCATGGGCAAGGCTGTGCATAAGGCTTCCTTGTACAAGGAGTATGGCAGATACCCGCTGATGCTGCAGTGGTTGGTTTTGGCAGCTAGGTTTTGGAACAAAATGGCAGACAGGAGTGAATCAGCACTTATACGTATGGCGTATAAGGACAATGTGGAGTTGATGCTCAGGGGGAAAAAGTGTTGGACATGGCATTTTTTGAAAGCCATGGTTGCTATAGGGGCGATCAAGAACGCTGCGGCATTCAAGGTGCAAGGAAAAAAGACAGCAAAAAATGTGCAGGACACGGCTGAGAAGATTATGCAAAGGCATTTTGATGAAGAGATGGTGGAGAGTAAGGCATATATGTTTTTGGACAAGGCATGGGAAAAATGTCAGGCACCGAATCCTGCAACGGCACCTTCTGACCAAGTCTTTATATCCACATATAAGAACTGGGTGGGGGTGCATGAGGGGGGAGCAAAGCACCTTTCTCATTTCATGCCAATGCAGCTCAGGAGGCAGCTTGTTGGGCTGCGATGTGGATGTCACCCTCTAAATGTGCACAGGATGAGGTTTAATGGTGTTCCCAGGGGGGAAAGGACATGTCGAGTGTGTGGCCAGGAGGGGGCGGTCGAGGATCTCATGCACTTTATGTTGCATTATGATGAGCACTATGCTCCCATAAGGGCAAAGCATACAAATATCTTTTCAGATGCACATGCAGCTGGCAAGGACAACAAACAAACCAAAACAAACAAAAATTTAAGGTGCGGCAACCACAATGAGGTGCTGCGAATGGTCCTGAACCACGAGCATCAGCTAGATCTAGCTTGCTGTATAGAGGAGATGTTCTCTCACAGGGAAACAATTCTGGAGATCAAAGAAGTTGTACGGGAGCAAGAGCATGGGCCAGGACATATAGATGTTGGTGCTGTTAAGCAAGGGAGTACTCCTCCCCATGTTGTGGTTGAAGGTAGTAGGTCGCAGCACTATAACCTACGAGGTGTTAAATTCAAGCTACCTAGTGATGGATTTTTCGAGGTTTACGACTAGAGTTTAGTGTCTATTTTTTGGGATGTTGTGTGGGGGAATATATACAATTTTTTTCCTTTTGAGTGGATATGGTGGATAAAGGGGGGGGATCAGTTTCCTTTGATTTGGATGGGATGAAAGGAAATGCATGGGATGGGTGTTGTCAGGGTTATCGTTGGGTCAGGGTTTTAGGTTTTTAGCAAAGGGTTTTCAGGGTGTGTGTGTTTGGGCCAGAAACAACCCTGGAACCCAGGGCGGTGTTTGCTGGTACGGATGACAGGAAGGGGAAGGGCAGGTCCTATAAGCCGTAGGCTGCCTAGTATTTGGTCTCGTTACCTGGCAGCGTGGGAGTCCACCTGGTATCCGGGTTGGGCTGAACAGCATGCTGACTACTTGGTAATCACTTCACTTCACTAGTCCAAGATCATTAGCACACATCTGAAGGTGGAGAGCTCACTGTACTTAGTTCCCTGCTGCAGACAAATCAGACAGTATGGCAGTTGTTCGCCATTCTGCGCGACGTATGGGGGGGGGGGGGGTGAGTGTTAGCTTCTTTCCTCAAGTTCTCTCCTCAACTCGGAGCTCGAGGCTTCGCGGCTTCAGGTGCCGGTAGTCACTGAAGTTACACACGTCCTGTACAACAGCTCGGCTAAACTAGGGATGTACGATTAGAGTGATGCGGTGCTTGTTGAAGCTGTGCTCCTAATACTATTCTCTGGGTGTAGCTGCAGTTATGGTTGTCGTCATGCCTGCTCAGCAGTTCTAGGATGGCAATTGGCCGTTACACTTGCACGTTACGACTATTTGACCTTTGCATCTTACAGGGTGGGCATGCTAGAGTAAGGCTGAGTTGACTTCCCGTTCACTGTCGGGCTGCTACCAGCGCCACGCACAAGTGCTTGGTGCCTTCAGACCGGCTATCAGTCAGTAAGCCATAAAGTTAGCAAGCAGAAGATGGAAAGTGATCCACGAGTCGGCGCTCTCTTCAGTCTTCCCCTCAATGCTCAGAAGGCAATCTTTGGCAGTCCTTGTCTTCGACAGAAAGAGCGTTTGTGGGTCCTTCCCCAAGTGTGCAAAGGTCTTCGACTGGTTACCGAAGCCTTTCACAGTCACATAGAAGTGAAGCTGCAGTCCAAGGAGCAGATCGAACATTTTACTATCTGGGTGTCTCGTCATGGTCACAAGCTCAGAAGTGTGCGGGTGGTAGTGCTATCCAGCTTGAAGCTTCAGGATGACTACAATGAGGTAGGCAAATCAAGACTTGAGCAGCATAATCAAAAAGAAACTAAACTCGCAGGAAAATTCCACAAATTACCGCAATGATTTATGTTATTCTGTATGTCTACTATTATTGTGTGCTCACAGGCCAGATGTATGGCAACATGCTCTATACGTCTCACTTGCATCCAGCATAAGCACGGAACCTCACTGTCTGCTCCAGCTAAATACTGAACATGCCCCTGAATGCAGGATAGGAAGGCCCTTGGAGGTTGGACCACGCTCTGGCACAAGCTGCAAGAGGTGCAGTCACAAGACCCCCAGCTGCAGTATGCGACGGTGCACACCTCTCTATCCAGTCCCTTCGGCAATATGTCAGGTGAAATTCACCCCTTGCTGCTGTCGTGCGAGGCCCTCTACTTCCTTCCTTCCTTGTCAGCCCTGCGGGAGCTGTCCATTGGGCGCTTTCAAGGTGCTGGTCCAGGCAGCTTAGCTCCGCTCAGCCAACTGTCGGCCCTCAGCAGCCTCCCCAGCCTGACCAAGCTAGTTCTCACTGAGGCTGAGAAGTGCCCAGATCTGGTGCCAGTGCTGCAAACGCTCCCTCGGCTCCAGGAGCTGCAGCTGGAGCTTACTAGTCGGCATGTTGCTGCTGCTGCTGCGGCTGCTCCTGTGGCTGCAGCAGCAGCTGCTGTGCCCAGTGGGGTTGGCAATGCAATTGCTGCCATGCGGGGCTTGGTGCATCTAAGCATCACAGGCGGGGTAGATGGCATGCTGCAGGGCCTCTCAGGTCTGACCAAGCTGACTCACCTCACTTGGCGCTCTCATGCTGACGAGGATGGCCTGAACCTCCCACAAGAGGTCTCAACCTTGGTGAACTTAGTCGATTTCAGTTACTCAGCAAACAACGCAGCGCTCAGCATGATGCAGTCAGTCCTAACGCCACTCGCTAAGCTCCGTCGCCTGGAGCTTGCATTGCCAGGGCAGCGCGAGATTTTCAACACGAACCTCCTCCACACACTGCAGAATCTTCCATGCTTGGGCTACCTCGGCATAGCAAGGGGTGGCACGCACGGCGCTGTTGCAGGGGCGAGCATCTCTGGTCTTGCAGCTTTCACAAAGCTGACAGGGCTCCAGCTCAGCAGTATCGACTTGAGCAGGCCGGAGGCCAGCATGCCTGTGATGTGTGTGCTTACATCTCTCACAGGCCTGAAGGAGCTCAGCTTGCGCAGCTGCAGCTTGAGGGACGTCCATTTAGCAACCATCAGTGCACGGCTGCAGCAGTTAACTAGCTTGGACTTGTACAGCAACAGAGACGTCAGCAGTGCGGCCCTATCAATGGTGACTCAGCTGAGGAATTTAGCGCAGTTAGATTTGAGAGACACACAGGGATCTGACTGGAGATGCCAGCTGGAGCTTCCCGTGCACCTGCGGCAGTTCTCTGCGGAGGAGCCTAGGGCGTACTATGGGTATGAGCATGAGGAATTCTGGTAGTGGTTTAGAGATAGCCCAAGCCAGCACCTTGGGAGCATTCAAGATGTAGGAGTAAGGAGGCTGCGGAAGAGTAGGAGGAAGAAGCACTGTGGTAGTAGTCAGCTGGTTCTGGCCTCTGGTTTGAGGAGGCAGTTCTAGGGAGCTAGGTTGTCTGCATTGTTTATCAAGGACTTGGTTGGGGGGTCTGAATGGGATCATGCTCGGTAGGGATTGCAGTTGTAAGCATGCACACTTACTCGGGTCAGCCACTGCAGTGTGGCTGTGAGTGTATGCACATTAGAACAAGCCTGCCATGTTGGCCAAGGTGTTAGCACAGTGTGTATCACCCTATCAGGTACAGATCAGAGATTACAAGTTGGCCCCGCCCAGATAGTCATGGGTTATCCAATGGTCATTTTGGTTGTGGTGTCTGTCCATCAGCATATAAAACTAGCATTTGGTCTACGTTTAGCCCTGTCAAAGTTTGCCATGTGACAGACACTCAGGTCATCACCTTGAGCGGGTGGCTGAAGCAGCCAACGAGTTTGGGCTTGTGTTGCAAGTCAACAGTATCAGCATCACGGCCCTTGTGGCGGTGATAGAGATGAGAAACGTATGGCAGCTGGGCTTGTGGAAACGCCCGACATGGCTGAGCAGTGTCAGAGGGCGCTGCCAGAGCATTTGCGGCAGTGCGAAAAGGAATAGCACCCGCCAGGCTTAACTTATCCAATTATGGTAAAATACGAGGGAGAGTACTAGCACAAGTGGTGCTTATTAAAAGGGCAGCTATTGTGTTGTGCTGCCTATATAGAGATTACCGCAACTGCCCATGCAGTTAGGCAAGCTGTTTGCAGACATGTGGTTTGGACCATGCAGGGCAAGAAAGGTGGGCTAGCTATGGGACCTTAGCTTTGTCTGAGATGGTTATTGACACTTCAGTTGAGGCATGTGTGGCTAGATGTTTCGTGTTCTGCTGGGGGTGGTTAAGTGACATGTGCTCTGTTTGTATTGCTGTTATTTGCAAATATGGCCCAAACGAGTGACCCTTTCTGTGCACTTCCACTTTTGCTTGGCCGCCAACGGTTTGGGCATATGTGTAACTCCCTGCCAGAAGTATTAAATGGCATCCTTTAGTCTGCTTGTTGTGAAGCATCTGCATGTGAAAGCTACTGCAGAGCTAGCATGTTGAATTGTATGGGTAGGTGCATGGTCATGGCCATAGGATCTACGCTGGCTAGCTTGGCGATCCCACGTGCTGCATCTGCTCAAAAGTTTCTGATCGGTCAGACATGGTCCCAGTACTGCCTTCTGCATCTTTTGGGCCCCATGACCATGGACCTTACTTGGCGGTGCAGAGAGCTTCTCTATAGGAAACTCATGTATACTGTCAAGCTGTACTGCTGCCTCCATGTGCGTATTGTTCCCCCAAGGATTAGGGTGTATGTCAGATGTTGGTAAGTGCAAGCTGCACTGGTTTGCCAGGTGATAGGCATCATTGCTTTAAGGCAGTGGCATGTACATGTCTGCTGCCTTTGCATGAGGAGCATTGCAGAGATGTATATGATGTTATGTGTACAGGTGGTGGCTCTGTCTGGCCAGCCAATTGATCTACCACCGCTAGACCTTGTCGCGGTCCTGTGGGGAAAATGCCAGGTGTTTGGGATGATGGAGAAGCGCTTTGCGTATGGGACTGCCTGATCCCTGAAAGCGATGGCCCGTTGGCTACTCTTTTACATGCTGCAGATGGCGGCACCTGGATTACGGAGCTAGAAGAGGGCTAGTAAATCGGTTGCTCCCAAGAGACCGATGCAGCTGTTCACATGTCTTTCGGCCATGTATGTACTGCTAATCTGTCTAAATTGCATCTTCTGCTGCAGTTGGAACCCTCAATTTTCTCAGGTAAGTACCGGGCATGCTGCCTCCAGATGATGGGACTGCTGCCGCCCCGCGCTCCTGCTGCTGCATCTGATCTACCGGTTTCTGGTCCTTTTGCTCCCATAGTTCCTGTTGCTGCATCCTGCTTTTCGTGCTACTTATAATTCTACCCCTTTTTGAAACCATGGAAAATGCACCACCACCAGGTGGCCTCAAGACCTTTTATATGTGCTACTGAGCCCAAAATGGCGTCAAGAGATGCTCTCTTCGGCTAAGTAGTTCTTAATCTGAGTAGTTCTTAATGTGACATAACAAACAAACAAACAAAAATTTAAGGTGCGGCAACCGCAAAGGGCTGCTAGGTCTGTTAGTTGCTGCCCCTGTTTCTCCCGGTACCCCAGCTGCGCCCCCAGCTGCGCCTTCTCCTGCCGTAGCAGCAAATGGTCTGCACCCCCCGCAAGAGCCAACATCAAGGCCCAGGAGGCGCAATAACCGTCGTGTGGTGCGTGCCCGCAGAGGCCTGATACTGGCATCCCTGAATGCTAGGGGACTTTGTGAGCTCACACGAGGTGAGTTGCAGGCTGTCATGGATAGCGAGGGTATTGACATACTAGCAATCCAAGAAACCTGGGAGGGGCAGTATGTCATTCCTAACCTCCAAGGCTACAAGTGGTATGGGCGAGCAAGGGAAGATAAAAGGGGAGGGGTAGGGTTTTATGTCCATGCTAGTCTAGGCAACAGCATCCAGATCTTTAGGAAAACCTCTTTAGCGGATTCCATATGGGTCAAAGTCAAGGGTGAAGGCAACACAACTGCTATGTGCATTGGATGTGTCTACATGCCAGATTCCAGTAAGCCTGCAGCACAAAGAAAAGCCGCATTTGAATCACTCCAGACTGATCTGGAATTTTTCAAGCGCAAAGGCGAGGTGGTACTCTGTGGAGATTTCAATGCGAGGGTGGGCAAAGGCAACAGCATACATGAGCATGTAGGAATGTTTGGAGAAGCAGTCGATGTCAAAGACAGCGGCAAGCTGCTTAAATCGTTCCTAGGTGTCAATGCAATGTATACACTAAATGGCCGTAACCCCACAGAAACCCCTGAGTACACCTGGGAGGAGCAGAGCAATCGCGGTAGGGCAACTGTTATTGACTACATTGTAGTTGAGGCAGGCACCCTGTTCGGTACAGCACGCCCCTCATTCGCAGTGCGGTCAGATCTTGATGGGGCTATATCATCCGATCACAAGCTGTTGCTGGCTGAGCTTCCACGTAGGGCTAAAAGGACCAGGGTCAAGGCTGCCCAATGCAAGAAAGTCTTTCATGTAGATAGGTTCCACGACCCAGAACATGGGGATAGGGACATTGGTCTCTACATGCAATGCTTAAGACGTAGGCTGCCAGAGTTTGAGGCTTTTGTTGAAGAGGCATACAACCAGCAGAACACATGGGGGGCACATAAGGCAGTGCGGGAGAAATTCCATGTACTAGTGGAAGCTGCCGCAGAAGAAGCCATTGGCTCCAAAAAGGTTGTTCCAGGGATTTCAAAGTCATGGTGGACCGCAGAGATTACAGATGCTATCAAAGCTCGAAGGCAAATACATGCTGAATGGCGCAGCCAAGGTGGTACAGAAGCATGGCAGGCTTATGAAGAAGCAAGAGAAAAGGTGCATAAAATGGTCAAGGATGCAAGGTCTCTCTTTACAGAATCTGCTGATGAAACCATTTGCGAGGCATTTGACGAATGCCAGTCAGAGCGGAAAACCAGAATGGGAGACAAGCGCCTCTGGCAGGCGTTCAACTCTGCATACAGACCAAAAAACGCACAAGCTTCAGCCCCCTCCTTGCTTAAAAAGCAAAATGGTTCATATGCATGTGGCGACAAACCCATCGCCGATGCCTTTGGAGAGCATTACAAGCAGCTCGGGAATTCTGCCACCTTCAATGCTGATGCTGACTTTGACTCTGCCTTTCAACAAGAAGTCCAAGCTGCTGTAGCGCATTACATCAATGCATCAGCAGAGCCAGAAGGGTCAGGGGATGAGAATTTAGATGCTGACCTAACAAGCTCTGAGGTTGCCAGAGCTAGACTAAGTCTCAAATCAGGCAAAGCGGGTAGTCCTCTAGAGAACACTTCTGCTGAACTTTTAAAGTATGGCGGGGAACCCATGACAGACATGCTCCTATGCATGTATCAGAAGGCCTGGGAGCATGAATGCACCTTCCAACGCCCTGGGGTAATAGTCAGCCTTTTTAAGAAAGGGGATAAGGAAGATGGTAATAATTACCGGGGGATAACGCTGCTAAGCGTAGTAGACAAGGTTTATACCAAGATCATCAACAATAGGGTAACTAATTTTGCTGAAGCAAAGGGACTCCTTCACGAGAGCCAGAATGGGTACCGGCCAGGCAGAGGCTGCATTGATCATGTCTGGACATTGCATGCAGTCACATCCGGACGAATGCGTGCAGGACTCCGGACGTACGCACTGTTTGTAGATGTGGTCAAAGCTTTCCCATCAGTCTGGCGGGACGGGCTCTGGTACAAGCTCTGGGAGATGGGCATTAGGGGTAAAATGTTTAGGGTTCTTGTACATCTATACGATAGCCTCTCTAGATGTGCCTTGCATAATGGAGAGTCATCAGAATACTTTTCTAGCGATTTAGGCTTAGCGGAAGGGGACCCGCTATCACCACTGTTGTATACTTTGTTCATCAACGGTCTCCTAAAAGAGATATGGGAAAAGCACCCGGGGGTTCCCCTACCAAAAGAGGTAGATAATAGTGGTAGTGGGGAACAGGGCATAGGAAGGGCTGATGAGAGTAACATTGAAGGTAGATCAAAGTTGGTAGCACTAATGCTCGCTGACGACCTTGTAGGGCTTGCAGAATCGCAGGAAGAGCTTCAGAAGATGGCTGACACGATTCATGCCTACAGTCGTAAGTGGCGTTTTAAGCTGAGCCCAACTAAAAGTGCTGTTGTTGTGTTTGGTCCTTTGCCCCCCAATAAAGAGTCCCCAAAGGTAAGTTTTAGCAGTGAGAATTTGCCAGTACTAGATGCATATACATACTTGGGGATTGTTTTCACTAGTGATTGCAAATGGGACGCTCACATTGCAGGTATGATTGAAAAAGCTACAGCCTCCATTAATGCATTGCAAACATTCTTCCAGAATCGTCATGTAAGCTTTGAGGTTAAGAGAGCCATGCTGCTGGCTTTGATAAGACCAAGGGTTGAGTATGGTTCTGAGGTATGGTGGGCATCATCCCAGCAGACAAATACCATAGAGTCTAAGATCCAAATAGAGGTTTTGAAGAGATCACTGCATTGCAAGCCAAACATCTGCCATGAGGTATTGAGGGCAGAAGCTGGTGTTAGACCTCTATCTAGCTGGTTGGACCAGAGGAAGGTTGAATGGTGGTTCAAATTACAGCAAAAGGATACTACTAGCTTTAGCAGGCAGGCACTTGAAGCATCTTGGCCAAGCCACAGGAATTATACTTCTTGGCAGAAGAGGTTCAATAAACTCAGGGCTGAACTAGGCATGCAGGAAGAAACCTTACAAGCAAGAGTGAGAGAGGGACACCTACCTAGCTTCAGGGCATATGTCAGGTGGAGTATATATGAAAGAGACAGGGCTGTTCGGGAGGAGGGTGCTAGGAATAAATCTACTTTAGCGACATATATGCAGCATTACAATGACGATATCAATTGTTTCAAGCCGCAGCCATATCTGTGCACAGGCCCTCTGAGCAAAGGCATGGAACTCATTATGCAGCTGCGTGCAGGTATTCTTCCTCTCAACGCTATGACAGCAAAATTCGGTAGGCAGAGCGCTAGCAGGCAAAGTGCACGTAGGGAGTGCTGCAAGTCCTGTGATCTTGGCCCTGAATTGGGAGGTGAAGTTGAATCTCCTGAACACTTCTTGTTTGACTGTCCTGTTTACCAGGCACAAAGGCAAAAGCTGTGGGAGAAGCTGACTTCTGACCCTGATGTTGCTGCAAAATGTCAGATATTGGATGGCAAATCTGATGAGGAGAAGCTGCATAGCATGCTTAATGAAGAGTTCTGGGGTGTAGACGTCGATGAGGAGTCTGGCTTAGTATATGGCCCTTTCAAGCATGCATTTAAGTGTATAGCTAAATATGTTGCAGCTGCTTGGAAGATTAGGAATGCTTATGCTCACCCTTCTGATGTGGCGTGAGGTCCAACCAATGGGGTTTGTTACCAACTATTGCTTGCACCCGGGCTTACAAGCCCTCCTTGCTTTCTTAAGTAGGAGGGAGGCTCTTACCCCCATTGGGGCAGTGGAGGTTTTGGGTGATTTTGACCTAGCTGCTGGACCTCATGTTTAGGCATGCATATATTGTCATACATGTCGAAGTTTACCCGTATTCTGTTCCACCTCGCTGCTCTTTGTGACAGCTTGAGGTGCGGGGCCTATGGCACTTATTGCTATGGCATATCATGAAATGTAATAATAATTCTCCCGGTACGGCTGCTACAATATGTTTTACTGCAGTACTCTGTGATTCCAGAATTCCTCAGTTCACTCCCTGCTGACGACAACTGCAGTTAATGTTCGGCACATCACCTGGAACTACTTGCTTGAACTGAGACATGTACATAATTGCATCGCTTGCAGCACTTGCCATGCACACTCAGCTCGCCCGCTCACTCAATGATGTGTAACAAGCAGGGTATTAATGTCCACATGACACAAACTGCAGGATCAAGCCAGCCTGCTTGGCAGCCAGGCCTGACCAATGTTCACCCATCCCCAGCCCACAAGGGCCGTAAGCAACACAAATAGCAACTTGCAGCTCACATGGCAGCTGGCACATAGGCCAAAACTGCAACCCACCCCTCACTCTTATGCCTCAACCCGAAACATGCTTCCCAGTCCTCCCTGCATATGAATCCCCGCATGTGAAGACCCTCAGTTCACGCACTGACTTGGCAGCTGGTACTCTGCAAAGGACACTCACACGGCAGCGCAGTCATTCGGCCCATCATACCTAGTACCATGACCCATTGATCTGAAACCAATACATATCCGCGACCAGGATCACATGAAGACAAAACCAGGCAGCACTACGGCACAGCTGCTCCTAGAGGGTAAAAGCTCACAGGCTTAAATCATTGCAGCCATTCCGCATCGTACAGGTAAGCCATAGCCCCCCCCCCCACACACACACACACAGTGCAACACTCAGCATTGCCGGCCCAGCAGTCGGTTCTGCCTGAATGGACCAGGACCAGGATCACTAGAGAGCCTAAAGACACATCAGGCAATGAGACACTTGAACAGCCATCAGATACACTCCAGGTCATCATACAAAACAAACCCCTCCAAAACAAACCAGCAACTTATGCCCATCTGATGACACTACAATGGTGGGTGGGAAAACCCTAAACCCTAATCAATTAGTTGCGACAGAAAGGAACCGACGATGAAGACAAAACAAGCACACTTAGGATTGTTTATCGCAGAGTGCTTGGTAGGTGGATAGACACATCTTAGATGATAGCAGTTAGTGCAGTTGCCGCACATACTGACATGGCTTAACCCAATGAGGCCAGAACCAGGCACCTACCACAAGGCACAGTGCTCAAAGGTGGAAACACACATCCTAATGATAGCAGTTTTCATACCTTTCACAATAGCAATGCTACTCAACTCGCAGGGTGAATAATACAGACAAGGTACACAATCACAACCAGCCTGATTGGCAACCAGGCGTGATCAACTTCCCCCACCTCCTCAAGCCGTATGTTGATGGCACAGGTAGCATGTTGCAGCTCACTAACTCACTTGGCAGCTGGCTCATAGAGACGGTGCAACCCACCCTCACATTCATGCCTTAACACAAGGAAACATGCCATTCTTGCGTGTAAATCCGATGGTCCTCAGCTTTCCCACTGACTTTGGCAGCTAGTACTCTGCAAAGCGCACTCAAATGGTAGCACAGTCAAAACCCCTTCATACCTACCATGACCCCCTTGTACAGTACATCTCTGCAATCATGTTCACACGAACAAACGTATGGATCTTCTGCTTGCAAAGCAGACTGAACCAGGCACCAGTAAACACAGTGCTTACAGGTGGAAAGCCGCATCTTCAATGATACCTGTAGCAGTTATTTCACTCTCTTTGAGACCAGATACTACCAGGCACCGACCACAAGGCACAGTGCTCAAAGGTGGAAACACACACCTTACATATGATTGCAGTCAGCAAACTCTTCACTGTAGATAGGCTGCTTGTTCCAACACGCAGGATGAGCACACATGACAAGATGTTCAACTTGTGTCCACTAACACTACAAAGGCCCACACAGATAGATCTTGGCATGACCAGCTACGTGACCAAAGAATGCCGTGCCTGAAAGACCTGGAACGTAAACATACGGGGAGAGCCACAAGGCGCTCCTGACTACACGCTGCACACAACACTCAACCGGACACACTTATGTTTAACTTCCTCAGCAGCAGCTGATCAATGTGCGCCATAGTCTCTCAATGCAAGATGAGACTTGGGTCCCACATGTGCCTGAGAGGTGGACAGGGAAGCCATACCCTCACACCCTCACCCCCTAATAGCCAGCAGAGCTGCTGACCTAGCAGTCAATTCTGGACAATTGGAACAGAACCACTCGAGAGCCTAAAAGCAGATGCAGGTAAGACAATTGAAGCGTTCAAGGTCATCATACAAACCTCAAGATAAACCAGCAACTCATGCTCATGTGATAATGGTGGGTGGGTATACCCTAAACCCTAATTCATCAATTGCAAACAGGAGGACCACAATGGAAAGAAAACTAGCCACATCTTTTTCGTGGCAGAGTGCTCATAGGTACGAACACACATATCACATGATAGCGGTCGATCGCATTTGTCACAATTACTGCCATGTTATCCCAAAGAGGCCAGAACCGGGCACCTACCACATTCAAGGCACCACTGACAGTGCTCATAGGTGAAACACACATCTTGGATGATAAGGATTATTGGCCCTTGTCAGAAATTGCCATTCAATCCCAAGTTCTACAGGACAGAACTTAACACCTACCACAAGGCACAGCACTGAAAGGTGCAAAGACACATCCGAATGATAGCAGTTATTGCACTTTTCCCGATAGCAGTTATCCAACCAGCAGGGATGCATGGTAATGATGCCGTATGACACAAGGTACAGCCTGATTGGCAACAGGCCTGACCAATTTTCCCCAGCCCCAGCCCACAAGGGCCGTAAGAAACACACATAGATAGCATCTTGCATCTCACTTGGCAGCTGGCACATAATCTCAAGCTGCAATCCATTCTCACTCCCAGGCCTCAACCCAAACACATGATCAGTGCCCACTCTTCCTGCATGTAGATTCATAAATCCTTGGTTCACCCACTGACTTGGCAGCTAGTACTCTGCAAAGCACACTCATGAGGCAGCACAGTCAATCCCCATCAGATGTCCCTCTTGGAACAGTACATTTTCCGCAATGATTTTCACACGAACAAATCTATGGACCTTTAGCTTGCAAAGCAGACTAAACCAGGCACCACTGAAGCACGGTGCTCATACGTAGGTGTACAAACTCTCTTTCTTCAATGATAGCAGCTATTGCACTTGTTACAAATAGCCATGTTCTCCCAATGAGGCCAGAACCAGGCACCTACAACAAGCCACAGTGTTCAAAGGTGGCGGAAACAAACATCTTACATATGATTGTAGTCAGCAAACTCTTCACTGTAGATAGGCTTGTCATTCCAACCGGCAGGGTGAGCACACACGACACACGGTACAGGACAGCTAGACCTGCCTGCTTGACAGCCAGGCCTGGACCCCCCCCCCCCCAACCCCCAGCCCACAAGGGCTGTATAATGACACTGATGGAATCTTGCAGCTCAGTTGGCAGCTGGCGCAAGGCCAAAGCTGCAACCCACAGACACAACAAAGGCAATCAACCGCCACATTATTGCAACCTTGTTTCCAACCGAGGCATCAAGCCACTACACTCCAATCATTGATCCGGCTTGTAGAAACATACATCCAGGAACAGCAAATACCTGCATAATATCAAGGTCCAACGCCCATTTTCAGCTAATAAATTTGCCTCCTTGCTGCTGCCTCCCAAGTCTGGAACTTTTCATGCGGATAGCACCCATATCTTCTGGGCTCTGCAATCAAGCAGACCTCTGTAGATCTGTGCTCAAATCCCCCGCACCATACGATGCATAAAGTGCCATCACAGGTCACAACATAACACTCAGAAGGGAAAAACAAACACGAAGCAGTAAGAAAGACAGAAGCAAAGTAAAGAAGAAGCAAAGGAGACTCCTGCTCAGCAAGCGATGCCTCTTGCACCCTTACGATTGGCCGGCACGTATTGGAAGCCACATATCTTGGAAGCCACTCAGCATGCCCATATACCATACAAACGGTGTGCTCATACCTTACTTAGCTTAGACACTGGCACCATGCATGGCACATATCCACATACGCTTCAACATGACATATATCCACATAGCCTGCAGACCCGGATAGCTTCAGGTTTCAGGGACCCATCACCTGCCATCCTTGTTGCAGCTTCAATTGCATTGGACCACCTTACCAGTGTCAAAAGCTCTTTTATATTAGAACAATCTCCTCACAGGATTGAGGCCAGCCCGATCAGCACGGCCCATGCTAGGGATTGCACAAACGGCTCGCGTATTTCTGGATTGTGGCGAGTGGAGCCATCGTCCATGGTAAGCATTTGGCGTGGGGCGTCCCTTGGGACCGGGATAACTGCAACTTCGCCCGTATTGAAACTTTGGAGCAGTGCATTGCGGATTCTCCTGCGCCCCACCCTGTAACCCACTGGGATAAGCACAGCTGCATAGGAATTGCTGCCGCTTTGCACTTGGACATTGTAGTAGGAGTAGCCGTTACGCATGAATGCCCCACTAGACTGGTTATCAATGCGCCAGGCCCTGCCATCACTGGAATCCCGCGCGGCTAGGCTGTACATCGTGCTGACACCCATTCCAGGATCCATGCTATCAAGATCCCACATTGGGATAATCCCACGAGTAATCGCATGCGCCGTCCTCCGTTCTACTGACGCGTTACCAATGATGTTAGCTGCCCTTTTCTCCAGATTGACCACGTTCAACCAGGCAGGGTCAAGGCCAGATGCATGGAAGGGGATGGCTCTGCATGCAGCTTCATCGAAGTTACTGCAGGCTGGAGGGGTCAGACAGATGCCCTGCTTGCAGACACCGCTCACTCCATCAATGGTAACGCACACGGTGTTGTCATCTGTATATCGGGGGCGACAGGCAGGGCCGAAGGTCCAGTCACAATAGTAGTCGCGGATACATGGCTTGGCTCTGTTGAGATTAGATCCACACACAGTATCGCTTGTGCACACATCTGGATTGAGCAGGTACAGGATTTGAGGAGTCAGATAGGTCAATTGGACACATGATGAAATAAGCCTACAGTTTAAGAACAAGCTGATGATCATGAAGTGATGCACATGGTCTGCACAAGAGCATTGCAAGGCTCAACTAACTGAGCTATTGTGGCATATGCCACTGACTATATAGCATGCCAGAGCATTGTCAGCCCCAAATGGTGGGAGCATCAATCTGAATTAGTTGCTGGTATGCTGTCTATTGATTGGCACAACGCAGGCATTATGGAACAAGCAATTGAGCAGTTATCGAGCCGACGCTAAGGCCAGACAAGCAAGCCAATGACCACATGGCACAACCCACGCTATCTCAATTTCATGCGTTGACTATCTGTTAGCCCTGAGTTTCACTCCACATCACGTTCTAAGCTATTGCCCTTCTCTTGCAACGGCAAGCGCATCATTGGCCAAGGGCATATAAATCAATGCCAACCGCTCGCATGCATGCCCTCTGCCTCGATCTACATATATATTTAACAAAGTCTCAGTGCACTTCCTCCAATACCAACACTCACCAGAGCATCTGCCACCGCTGCACATCCCTACAAGGCCGCTAGGAGCCCTGATACAGACACTACCAGCATCAAACGGAGTGACGCTGCCAGACGTGACCTGCACATTGCAGGTCGAGTTCCCAACTTGTGGAGCTCCACAACAGCGCCAGGTGTATCGCCCTTCGTTAGGACGACTCTCCCACCTGAACTGGGTGATTGCTGTATTACTCGGGCACTCTACATTGTGATTGACCAGCCCGAAAGTGTTTGACTGGGTGAGCCATGCAGAAGCGCGGTCATAGCACCGCCAACGCAACATGCCGATTGTACTGGTGTCACATATGTAGTCATACCAGATGCCATCGGGGTTGTATGTTGTGCGCTGCTGGAAAGTCCTCAAGAAGTTGTTGTTGCAGTTGATGGTGTGCCTGTCAAGAATGTCTGTGTAATAGCGGTTGAGGTCGTTCTGTGCCGTCCGTAGCGCTGCAGTCACAGCAGCACGCGGGTTGGGAAGGGTGCAGCAGCGCACCACGTAAAAGATATTGTTTGTCCCTGAGCGCTGCAGCTGGAAGCGCTGCATGACTTCCCCACTGCCGCATGCCACCTGTTGTCTATCCATGTAGGCCACATCGCCGCCTCCGCTGTCCGAGATCGGTGTTGTAAACTGTCGGCAACCTAGCAGAATGATACAAAGGCAAAGAGACGGAGCATATATTATGTAAGGAGAAGAACCCCAGGCTTTCTCTGCTTGAATGCACTATACATACCTAACATGCTCAGTTGATGGGGCCCTATTCTTCATCAAAGCTTGCAATTGCTTTCAGTTAGCTGCAGTTAGCGCACAAGAGCACCATGCAGTCGCGCATGCTTTCCACGGAAGCCTGGGCGGCGGCTAGCCTTGTCTGGCTAGCCGGCGGGCGCAACAGTGAGCTGACCGGTGATTTGGTGGCTGATTCACAGCAGAGTTGGTGCTTTTGCTTGCCGACAACCGAGCCATGACCAGTAACGGGGTAAGATGCCTCAGGAGTGGGAGGAAGGCACTTCTACTGCTCCTAGCTTCATGTGAGGACATCCAAAAAGCAATTTGGAGTTTGTGATGGAGCAACTTAGTAAAGTTCTGTTATCATATACATACACTCACCCGAGTACTGAGACGTTCCGCTAACCAGGTCCGAGTTGGCCAGGTAGAAGCCATCGGGCCCATGATCCTTCCTCAGGAAGCACTGCCGTGTGGCTTTACTCCGCACCCAGTAGCGACATTCCTTGTTGTCATAGCAAACTTTGCTGCATGCTGCATTTGTAGATGTCCCTTGGACAATCCAATATTCAGTGGCTCCTAATCCATAACCCCAGCCATCTCTCGCGCCAAGGCCTGCATGCACAAGTTGACAAATCTCATCTTAGCCCCAGTTCATGATATAGCACCTCAAGCAAAGTCTGATCAGCATTTGGGCGGCGTTGATCTAGAGCATGCGGCGGGCAACAATCCTTCTAACACACGGCAGACCTCTGGTCACCACTCTCATGCACTGGGTCCACATTGATGTGGCTTCATCAAAACGGGCACCGCTTGGTGCTTAGCACCTGTGATTGGACTCTTAGATGCAAAAACCAGTCCAAGCTGTAGCTTCTATCTATTA
Source organism: Pseudopediastrum boryanum (assembly GCA_963556185.1). Lineage (NCBI taxonomy): Eukaryota > Viridiplantae > Chlorophyta > Chlorophyceae > Sphaeropleales > Hydrodictyaceae > Pseudopediastrum > Pseudopediastrum boryanum. The sequence goes on from OY744507.1 coordinate 6,891,025, forward strand.
GGTGCTTCATGTGACATGCACAGCGCGATAAGATTAGAGTATCATGCAGGTACTAGGGAGTTTGGTTGCTATTGGCCTTAGCTACCGGTGCCTGCAGCAGCTCTGGCCCTGCCTGCGTGGGCCGGCCGGGCACCTGATGGCTCTGAGATAAGCATGAGGATAGTGAAGTCTGAATTGGGGTAAGTGGTCCTGGCTCACTGAGTAGGCATACTTCCTTAACTTGTACGCCACAGATGGTTTGGGCGTAGACTATGTAACCCATGTAACCAGTCTGAACATACAGTCACTCATTGAATTGCCTTTCCCACTACTTTCAATGTCCCAGGCCTGCAGACAGGCCTGCAGAGGAGGGCTAGATAACTTCACATACAGCTTGCATGCACCAGTCAACTTATATAAATCATATGCGTTAGGATCTTATTGAGTGACGCCTATCCTTTCCAGATCTATACCTAAACATTTCTCAACCTGACCTGTACTAATAGGCATCAGCACCAAAGACCTCAAAATGATGCAAGCAGCGACCGCATTGAATCTTGCGGAATGGTGGCAGCCTCATCATAGCACTGACTGCCCTTGACTCACCAAAGAACCACTTTTGGTGGTCACTCGGCATTGGGTCCCAGAGCTGCAACAGTGTCCCTATGTTTGCGTTCATGCTAGTGATATCCAAGACTTTCGCTGGGGCATGAACTGGCCTGAAGCGGTTCTCCTCATCCAGCGTCCACCTTTGGTGGTTGGCAACCTCAATGCAGGTCCAGATCTGAATAATGACACCATTCTGCATGCCACCCCCAGCGACTTCCAGGCAAAAGTTGGTGTTTCCAGCTCTCAACCTGCCTGCGGTGTCCCAGGTCCACTGCTGGCCCAGGACGCCGTCGATGCAATCCCACATTCGCACGCGGACCCCATTAGCGAAGGTAGCAAAGTTGCCACCAGGAACGTCCAAGCACATGTGGTTCAGATAAGACATTATAACAGAAGGGACTGCACGCACAAGAATTGAGCAGGAGCACAATATCAGTACTAACACAACCGCTCAGACAGCGCAACAGTGCCTGTATTGCAACTTCCATCCTCCAGTTGGTACCCTCTTGAAACGGTGTTGGGTCCGTCACTCAACTTCATGCCAGTCAGAATTGCCCCTGATCACCAATCATCCCGCTGAGTACCAAGGTCAGATCTGAGATGGACCACTGCACAGCTTTCGGGCCGTGCAGCACCCGCCACATGAGCAAATCCAAGCAGTTTGGTAGTGTGTTTTGAGAGAGACCGATACTGAGAGCTAAGACGATGAGAGCGGAGACAACCAGACATGGAGACATACAGCAAAACTGACATAGCTAACTGCAGTACAGACCGCATGATTTGTGATTTGCCAACAACCCCAGTACCCTGCCACCCTCACCAAGTCCAAAATGCAAGCTAAAGCTGGATCAGCTGCGACGGACAAGTAACCGAGGTCATATCTAACTGATGAGTTCATTGCCAGCAACAGCTGCGCCAAGTTCAGTGAGCGTGGACTGACCAGCCACTATCAGTAGTGCACGCAGATTAAGTACTCTTACCGTTTCTGTCTAGGAATGCAGGTCTAACTGAGGGGTTGACGGCAACAGCTGTGCCGACTTGATCAGTACTACCAAGTTCCTCTCCAGCCGGTCCAGGTGCACTAGGAGTATGAAGTTGCACCGAGGAGTTGAAGCTGGGCACTGCAGCCACATCATTAACAGCTGAAACTGGCTGTGGCACTAGCTGTGCTGAACTTCCTGATGATGGCTCTCCACTTGTCAGGTTGGTCGCAGGTGTTGCAATTACATCCTGAGGACGAGGGTCCGGGAGGGCAGGGACAGCAGAAGGGAGGGTATACATCAGTAAGCGAAGAAGGTCATCGTACAACCCTTATAAGCTGCAATACAAGGAACACAAGCATTAAGATGTGTGCGGTGTTGACATGCTTGGTTACTGCTGTAATGGGAGCAAACTTCTGAGCAAGCCTATGTGTGTGCAGATGGCAAAGATAGCGATACTGCATTGCATCATTACACTGACACTAAATGCAGTCCAAGGCCATCAGCAAAGAGTCGGGGGCAAAGCCAGCTGTCTCGAGCAGAGCACTGTAGAAGTATCCATCACAGTGCATAGCGGGGAGTGCTGGGTGTGCTGTCAAAATAGGAGTCCTCAGACCAGGCCAAGCAACTGTAACTTTGGAGGCATCGCCCACTGCTGGTTCAGATCAACCTGCATCTTGGCCCTGATTAGCAAGGCAGGGTTACGGGACGACAACCCTTCTATCGATCAAGCATAGTTGGGGCCATCCGTTCAAGCCTACCATCCCAGCTCTTAGCTTAAGTTGGCCTACTTATCAACTCCAACTGCTCTCACACTGGTAACCAGTGTAAATTAGGATTAACTTCGAGATTACTTTCAGGAGCCGCTGAACGGAGAGACAGACTGCGGGCTCAGGCTTGTTCTTTCCGTCCCATCAGGAGTTGCAAATACATAAGATCTGTGGTGGTGCAATCACGGCCAGTTCAGTACAACTCACCTCTGCCGGTCCCTCTGTACTTCTCGTGACAGTCGCATCCTTGTCACCAGGCCCTGAGACCTTAGACTCCACACCACTGTTGCTGGCGTGCAGCACCCATGGCTCCGTCTGCTTGTATGCGACATCGGTGTGTACATCATCACCAGCCTTCGCCAATGGCCAGCACAGAGCAAGGATACAAGCGCACGATATGACCAGCAACGCTGGTCGAGGACATCGTAGCCCCATACGATGATCCCAGATTTGAGATGATGCACTTTCTTTCAATGCCCTCTGAAGTGCGGGGCATTCGTTTGTGTTGATCCAACAGATGCAGTGGGCGCTGGCGCTGCCCTTCACTATGCTGGCTTCAAGCTCACCGCTGACGGAATGTGCGGAGAGCGAAAGCGCATTGCCGTGTGTGCAACACTGCAGTGCATTGGCGGATGGGTGGTTAGGTGGGCCAACTTTTAGGTGCGAATTTAGGCGGCCACTCTTGTGCCTGCCTGCCTGCCTGCCTGCCCGTGGACCAAAATACTCCCTAGGGAATCTTTATCACTGAACGCGGGGGCGGAGTCTTAAGTCTTAACAATGTTTACTAAGTAAACGTTTTGCATGTTGTCTGATTCCAACTCCAAGCACAGTCAGTGGCCACTGCCCGGGTCGAGGGGATCGATAGATCAGCACGCAACGCGGTTGGCTTGGGCAACTGCAGTCGGTGAGCCTGCTCTCAAAGCACAAGACTAGACAGGCGCTGTGTAGCTGACGTCTGTCCTCAGTCTTGCCACTTGGTGCTACCATTGGTGATAGCGCATGGCCATCCACATAGTGTCCAATGTGGCTAAGCTCACGATTGCCTGTCCTTGATTGATTGGCCAGTGGCTCCAACCCAGTACTGAATCAATCAATGCTACTAGCTGATTGATTGATTCAGTACTGCAATCAAGGGTTATCATTTTAAAGCAGACACACAGATGACATGCGCTCAGTACTGCTGCCAAGGCTATCTCGACTCCTGAACTGAAACCACCATGCATGAGAGAGAGTGAGACAACACTACGCAAAGAGTAAAAGAGGTGGAGAAACCACCATGCGTTCCAATGGATACTAACAAACAAACAGATCCTCCTACATCCTTCTACTCAAAGCTGACAACAACTAAACTGCACAATGATAGAGTGCGTGGTGGTCCAACCCCTCCAGCTACAATGCAACTTTCCCTCCCCACATGATTGAGTTGATCAGCGGAGAGTGCGGCCTTAATGCACATAGTCCCCGGTTTCAATTGGCGCTCAGCCCAGCAAGCCACAGCCATCATCACTGGCACTTGGCGCTCAGCCAAGCAACTAAGCCACCACAAATCATGAAAAGGGTGAAATCATGCCTGAAGGTTATCTCCCCTTTGATTACAACCTATGGCGGATTATGGGACATGATATAGATTGATTGCATATGACTTTCATGTTACTGGGCACCTCTTAGGCATGGCTATGTACTGGTTAATAGTCTGTGTTAGTTCTGGAACTGCTGCTGCTCTGCGATTCTCCACATCTGGGTGAGAGTATTTTTGGCATAAAATGTATACAATGTTCTGGTGATATATGCTGTTGCGTTGCTGTTTGTTTGATGGATGTACCCAAAAAATCAAAAACCCAAAAAAATCAAAAAATAAAATTGTGTGTGCACTTTTCCAGGGCCAGTATTCTGCATCATTGTATCTGCTTGGACATGCATGATCATGGAGTTCCAACTGGTGGATGGTGTTCAGTTTTTCTTGGTTCTATCTGTGTTAGTGGCTTTGCCACCCCTGTGGTGAACTGTGGCACCGCACGCGTGCCGATGGGTTTGCCAATGTAAGATTCACACACACACACACACGGTGTGTTTGGTCGGTTCGACCTAGCAGCCCTTGGCGGTTGCCACACCTTAAATGTTTGTTTGTTATGTTACGAGAGAGAGAGAGAGAGAACTACGCAGAGAAGGGGGGAAATCCCTTCTTGTTATGTTACGAACTAAGTAAAAGCCTGAAATGCTCTGGTAGTGCAGCCTGGCATTCTCTGCACATGCCAGCTGTCCCTCTCAATCCCAGCTGCTGCAAGCCCCTCAGCTTCTTCAGGAAGACCAGGGTTTCAATCCCAGGGTTTTTGATGCTATTGCCCTCCAAATCTAAACGCGTCAGCTGTGACAGCCAACCGCTGATAGTTGCAACATGGATGTCCGAAATCCTGCACTTGTTTAACCCAAGCTCCCGCAGGCCCGTCAGAGAAGTGTAGATCCTGAGCATGGGCAACAGAGCAGGAGGCTGGCTAAGGTTGATTCCGTCCAGCCTTAATCCTGTGAGCATTGTAAGGGCTGCCAGGCCTGCAATACCAGCTGGCGCAACCGGTCCCTGGGGGTAGCTATAGGTCGCCCTAAGTGATGCTGCCTGGTCGCGCAGAGCTAGATATGTTAACTTCGGCAGACCCTGCAAGACCTGAAACATAACAGGGTTGAAGACCTTGTCCGGACGACGGACATCGATGTCCAAATGCCGCAAGTTGGTGAGACCAGTGAGAAGCCGTTCCCTGCTGCTTGCTGGCACGTCTGAGAAGCACAACTCTACAAGTCCAGTCAGAGCTGTGATGCCCTCAGGGAGTGGGAGATTTAAATGCGAGCGCCACGTCAGATGCGTCAGCTTGGTAAGACCGGACAGACCATCCAAAGTGCCATGCTCTCCGCCAATTACGCTCAAATGGACCAGATTCTCCATGTCAGCGATACCTGCGCTGATAGCATCAACGACCAAAACATTGCCTATAGGATCCGGGTCCTGGAATCTCAGGAGATCCAAGTGGAGCTCCCGTAGCTGAGGCAGGCCCTGAAGGAGTGCTGCCACCTCATTGGAAGTCGCCGTTTGCAGCAGCACCAGTTTTGTCAAGCAGCTGAGATTGCTTAGGCAAGCGAGACTGCTGAGCGGGGCGGAAGCGCAGTCAGGACCATTGAACTGGTTGCCGAATCGGCCGATGTGGAGTGCTTGGAGTGCCGTGAGCGAGGGGAGGAGGCTGGAAGCATCGGTGGAGAGGATTAGAGGGGTAGGTTCGAAAGGAGGCTTCCTATTTGTGGTGCAGAAATCTAGTGTAAGGAGCTTCTGCTGGGGAAGGAGGGCAAGGGAGGAGAGGATGCTGGAAGAGACGATATCAAGGGGGTGGTTCAACGGGGTTTCTACTGCCACATGCTGCAGCTGTGGGGCTGAATGCTGCACCCTGTGAAGTGTCTGCCACAAGTTGATCCATGCCTCAACTGCCGGATGGCCCTGCAGAGAGCGAGAAGACCAACATGAGACAGAAATCAGTGCAACTACCGAGTGGATGACATAGTTAGAGCTGGCATTGCCAGCGGATGTCAGTCTGATCCCAGATGTACAGTTGCGGATCTGAGCTGGACTTTGTACTTCTCCGCTTTGCATAGTCCCTTATTGGGTTGCACTTCTCGTGAGCAAAGGACGAGCCTAGTCCCAGGTGGGACTTTAATTACAGATTGAAAGTGTCATGTAACCCTTGTGTGACTCAAGCTTACCGTGATACCATGACGCTGCTCGAGCTCCCAGCAGAATGCAACCACTTTGAAGCTTCTGAGATTTTGACCATAACGGGACACCCAGATCGTGAGCTGCTCCAGCTGTTCAACGGAGGAAATGATAGCTTTAACATCGCTATGAAAGGGCTCACTGAGCCGTCGAAGAGTCTTGCAGGCCCTGGGGAGTCTGCTTAGGGCGATCTTTCTGCCCGAGGCATGGGTGGCTCACGATGGCTTTCTGGAGACCCAATGGGAGTGAGAGAAAGCTCGTAGGTTGCGCAGCGCGTGCCATCGTAAAGTCCAGAAAGGGCTCGATAGGAGCTAGTGCACGAAATCAACCCAAGCAAGGGGTATTGGCAGAGTACTCGGTGGCGGGTCCTAAAGTTTGCTTGACAATACAACAGGTCAAGTCACGAGAAGGACGCAAGCTGAAGTTGTGTGCTCTGTCATGTGACGAATGTGCTCTCGCACCTCAGCGCACTCGGGCACCCACCCACCACATGTGAGGGCACTTGCGGAGGAAGGCTACGACTTGGGGTCAGGCCGGGAGCTTATCTCCCCATGTGTACCTCTAAGCATGTGTTAAACATCCAGGCGACTGCCCATCGGCAGTTGAGTTGAGTGGGCCCTGCAAGTGCGTCCGGGCCCTGCCCGCCGATGGACTCTGACTGACGAGCTAGGCGGATCCGTCTGGAGCTTCAACGTCTGAAAGGTGCTTGCGCTTCGCTACTTCCTATAAGACAGCATGGTCACATCAACCGAACTCAGGTATGCCTCTCCTTGGGCACTGGCTCCCAGCCGGCATACATCAAGAATGGCAAAATACTACTCAGTAACTAGCCCACAAGCGGCATTCCCGGGGAGTCGATGAAAGGCTCACCTAGGGGACAACATGTCAGATCGACAGACAGTGCTCCTCACTGCTCACAACACAAGCCTTTTTCGACGCCTCACAGCACCAGCACCAGGGATCCAACCAAACCAAGCTGAAACATCTCTGGTAAGGCTGCACATCAATCCAGCCCAATTTCCCATCCATCAATCCCAAGGTCTCTAGGGGACTGAAGACCCTTCCTAGCTCCAACTTTGCGAGCTGGATATGGGGACTACAAAACAGCTATCATTTGTGTCACTGCTCATTGGCTGCTTGCCAGCACGCACTACGTGAGTACCAACAATTCAACAGCGACAAATCATACCACAAACCAGCAATGCTCCCAAAGATGCTGCTGGTCAGCATAGAGTTACAACAGCTGCGATCTAGAGATTGGGACTTAAAAGGTTGGACCGGAAGTCCCTGTGTAACCACGCAGATCCATGGTCACATGCTCTTATTCAGTAGATCCTACCAGGCTACCCCAAGTTGACCACAATGAATGCCCTTCTCAAGGAAAGCAACGGACTAACAACTGAGGGATATACCCCTCAAGCTGCTGTACCACACTCTATCCCAAGATTGCATGCATGACCAGAATCCCGCTATGCACATACCTGCCTGTATCCAATCGCTCAGCCTAGCAAGCCACCACTGATGCAGAAGCATGCCACTGCAGAGTACTCTGACCAAACCTTCGAGTCCTGCCAAGATTTCACAATCATAAGCTCCTGCAACCTCAAGCAGCCGACAGACACACCCCAATGGCACAAAATAGAACTCATCAAAGATCACCTCTGTCCCTTTCTCCAGCAGCAGCAGCAGATCTTCCTCCTTTCCTCTATCTAAGGGCTCGTCCTTGACCACCATGCAATACTATAATTCTGCCCCAAATGGCAGCTGAACCCCAAATCCTACAAGGGAGGCATACAGAGAGCACTACGTAGCCAAAGGAGGTTATCTTCTTACTACTGCATCCCTCCGTACATCCATACCCAGCCAACGCTATTTTACACTGGTATACACTTTCACATTCAGGATGCAGACCTAGTTTACACTCTCAAAAAGGTACACAGCAACCCAATAAACTACAAGCTCAGAGTTGTGTTACAACTTTAGCATAACACAAGCTCACATAAACAGGCAATACAGTATGCAAGGTGCCCATTTCCCGAGCGCAACTAAAGTACACAACCCCCTGGGGCAGGGGGCAGAACACTTTGCGAGCTCCTAAGTCTGACTGCGAGAGGGCCTTTATCAATCAGATGCAAGAAGCGGGTGGCCCTAGCCCCAATGTTTGCGTACAATGAACACATTTACAAAATCGTGCCCCATCTGCAAGAAGTTTTGTCCATCACTGACGTGGTTTCTCCCAAAAGCACTCAGTGACAGAGAGCCTGATACAGAGGCCCTGGCCCCAAAAAAGACACACCACTCCTGCTCTGGTCCAATTCCCATTCAAGCAGGTTACAGGCAAGGCAGCTGTCATCTGTGCACAAGCCCTAATACATCAGACCTCGATTTCTGTATCACTCCACTCCCATGCTTCCACCATTTGCAACCATTAGTAGGGGATCAACAGCTTCAGATTGACTAGGACCGTTAACAAACAAACAAACAAAAATTTCAGGTGTGGCTGCACCAAGGCAGCTAGGTCAAAACGTTACCAGCACCACAAGCATTGAATGGAAGCAGCTGCTGCCAGACGAACAGCCCTCCTTGGAAGCCACGTAACCCCCAAGTGTCATAGTTCCCCATAACTAACCAGTGTCAGGTTGCTGACAGTGCAGGACCGCCTGCTGGTGCTGCTGCTGCTGCAGTAGTGAGCCTCGATTGCCATATACCCCTTAGGGGTAGGTATGTATAAGCCAACCACATCCCCACCTCCCACCGATACCACCATCAACGACATTTCAGCCATGTCCACCACAAACAATCCCACCACTGCTGGGCCCCTGCCCTCCACCACTTCCCCCCGCCAGCACAAGGGCGATATGTAGCGCATGCTGCGGGACCAAAACCTGATCACAGCCTTCTGTAGAAAAAGACTGGCAGCAGTTCACCCCAGCAAGGCTACTAGGCGAAAGACAGACGAGGAGGGGCTCGACAGCCTTCCACCCTAGTAGCCCTGCTGTGGTGAACTGCTACAGCGCTTGCTGCTGCTGCTCCTGCAGTCGTCTCTACTGCCACACAGGCCTTGGGGGTATATACATGCTCAGAGCACCCCCATTTCCAGCCATACCATCACCACCAGCGGCAGCTGGGCCCTGCCCACCCCAAACTATCCCACTGCCACTAGCCGCCTGCCCTCCAGCACTTCCCCCTGCAGCAAAGAACATTGCACTCTTTGCATGCAACCTATTCTGCTGCCTATGCTGCACAGTCAGGTCTTGACTCTCATAAAACCCTTGCAACATGGAGTGGCTCACCGCCAACCTAGACCCTAAGTCATCTGTCTCATTTGTAGGCAGAAACTCTGACGCCCCAGACCCTGCCATACTCCCAGCACCTCCTAAACCCCACTGCACCACACTCCCTGCACCCCAATCACCTGCCTGGAACCTGCTGTAGGCCAAGCTAGGGTTTACCCCAGCCCCTGCTAACCCGCGCCCAGGGTACAAAGCAGAGCCTAAACCCAGCCCAGCAGCAGCACTGGGGCCGCCAGGGTACAGTGTTGAAGGATACAGCTGCAGCACATGGTGCCCCGGTGAGTGTAGTGGGTGGTAACTAATGGCACTATGGTTTACCCCACTGCCAGCTACTGCTGCTGCTGCCCCCTGCATGCTAGGCCGTAGCAAGTTGCTGCTGCCAATACCACCACCAGTAGCACCAGCAGTGGGTCCCCAGTGTTGTGGGGGTAACTGGGCGCTGTAAGTGCTGCCTAGCACCTGCTGCTGCTGCTGCTGCTGGTTGTGCCTGCTCTGCTGCTGCTGGTGCCGCTGCTGGTGATGCGAGTGTCTAATCACTGAACCCCGGAACTGTACCCCAGGAGAAGCCGCCGACGCTAAACCCCCACCAGAAGGAGGGCTTAGAGCACCAGGTAGACCCCCAAACCCTGCAGGACTAATCACACCCCCAAGCTGCTCCCACTGCTCAGAACCCTGCTGCTGCTGCTGATGTGGCAGCTGTAGCTGGTGTGGCCTAAACCGCTGCTGCTGCTGTGGGTGATGGTAGTGGTCCTGCTGTTGGTCCTGCCAGCTAATAGATCTGCTGCTGCCACCACCACTAGGGCTAACACCACCAGCACCAGCAGGGTCAGCAAGCGGCTGCCCCTTAACCTGCCGCTGCTGCTCCTGGCTTCCGTCCTGCTGGCTCTGCTCTTGCTCCTGCTGCTGCTTGTGCTGCGGCCCCTCCTGCTGTTGCTGCCCCTGCTCCTGCTCGGGGAACAAATCTCCATCATCACACAGGAGACCCCCTTCATTCCAAAGATTATCCAGCCCCATCCTAACATCTTCCCCCACCTCCCCATCCTGGTCCTGCTGCTGCTGCTGAATCCAAGCCACACCCAGAGGATCAACAGGGCTACCACCATTCACTTGATGCTGCTGCTCCTGGTGCTGTTGTTGCTGCTGGTGAGGGTGGTGCTCACCATCTCCTCTGCTGCTTCCTAATCCTGCTGCTGCTGCTGTGCTGTCTGCTATGTTGTTAAGCCCTTGCCCCTGGCTACTACTAAACCCTGCGCTGCGGTGTCCCCAACCCCCTGCTACACCCCCTCCTGCTACATCATGCCCCACTTCCGAAGGCATAAAGCTCTGCTGCCCCCCCTGCTGCTGCGGCTGCGGCTGCTGGACTCCTGCCACATTCCCACTAAGTGTTGAGAGCATCTGCAAGCCCTGAGCAGGGGCCTGCCATGTGGGGTATGTTGCCGTGAAGGTAAGGAAACTCTTCTCCATTTTGCCTTGTCTGCTGCGCTGGTGCTTTGCTGCATGCACAGGGGCTCCATACTTGCCATTGCCGTGGCGCTGGAAGTCAAAAGCAGCAAAGCTGCAGATGTCCCCGACGCCTTCTACACGAGTGGTGTTGTCACGCACAAAAGACAAGATGGCACCTGAAAGAAGGAACATTAAAACACAGCGGGTAAGGCATACATTATTGATTCCAAAACTGGACCCGCCTAGCGGCTCTGCCCTTCTGATGCTCAGAACATGATTTGCTGCAGGTGACTTTGCTTGCTGCTCCTGGCTCAAAACCTGAAATCCGCCTCACCAAGCTCCCAGATACCAAATCCATGTGTTGATTCAACAAGAATTTTGACAGTGCATTGTCACATTGCACTTTCCGGGTTTGCACAGTTTGTAAAAAGACATGAGGTCTCCACTGATGCATATTTAAAGGACATGGCGCAGACTCAACATGGGGCTAGCTGTGAAGCTCTCACACTTCCTCTCCAACCCCACTCCCCATACAAGGGGTAGCTACAGCATATGCTTGTCATCACCCTGTAACCTCGTACAAGCCTCCCAATATGCACTAACAGACCTGGTAACGTTCTTCCTAGAGCGGGTAAATCCCCTGGAGGCCTATGGCGGCTGTGAAAAGAACATGAGCGGCAGCCAGCACTTACCAGCACATCATGGCAGGCTGAACGCCAGTATGAAGGGCGTCAGCACCACACTGGACAGCAGATACCATATGTTATCATTACACCTGTAACTTCTTATGTGCCTCATAACGTCCAATATCAGACCTGGTAACCTTGTCACTACGGGTGTGTGTGTAATCCCCCTGGGGGCGTATGGCGGCTGTGGAAAAAACATAAGGTGCAGCCAGCACTTACCAGCACATCGTGGCAGGCTGAATGCCAGTATGAAGGGCGTCAGCACGACACTGGACAGCTCCTCCACAAACAGCAGCACCTTGAAGGTGAACAGGCTGGACATTGCCTGCTGGACTTCTGCTGTATGAGCGCGCCCCCGCCAGTGACGAGGGAGGTAGTGGGTGTAGGTTACTAGCTCAGCCATGGCTGCTTCGGGGTCGTAGGCGACTGGCTTGTCTGAGATTACAGAGCGACTGCAAGCACAGACCAAGCAGAATGAAGAGCAACATTAGATGGTTGTAGTATTTACATCAGAGCGTATCTAAACCCAGCTCAGTTCACCTAAGGCTGATTCATGCTACTGATTTCTCAAAGATCACAAGTGACTGCAAGCGCAGAGCACGAAAATGGAGGGTAAGAATCCATGGTTTAGCACTAGCTGAACATACAACCACTGCAAGCAGCTCAACCAAAGCTGCTTCTGGGGCTTAGGTATGACGAAGTGCCCAACACCCCCTTCCCCCAACTTGCATGCTCTACTGTGCCTAAGATGTTGACCTCCATCACCCTTCCACCAAACACATCATCACCGTATAATGAGCACACTGCCTGTTGTCGCCAGCCACCACATGAGAAAAAGGCCCTAACTCACAGAGCATCAATAGCAAAAACCCCACGAGTCCCCTCCCTGGTACAGCCACCCTGATTCAGCACGACCAGCTCCCCTGTGTCCCTTTCCTATGCCACCAAACCTAAAGCACAAGGTCTTCCAGAAGAGCAACTCCAGACTCTGCCACTCTACCTTGATGGTGAGCACAGTGTCTGTTGTTGGCAGCCACCAAACAAAAACACAGCAAGGGACCCAAGATCATACCATTCCCCCCCACCCCTACCCCATACGGACTACAAACCCGCCCCCAGCCGGTCCACACCCTACCCCTTTTGCCCCAACCTCTTCAGCCCCCTACCTTATGGTGAGCACAATGCCTGTTGTTGGCAGCCACCACACCACATCGCGCTCAGGGATCCAAGATCAGACCACCCCTCCCACCATATCCTGAGCACAAAATGCCGCATCTGGTCCGACCCCTAACCCTTTTGCCCCCAAGCTCTCCAGTCCGATACCTTATGGTGAACAACAATCCCTGTTGTTGGGAGGCACCACGACATGGCAGCAAGGGACCAAAACTAAGACCGCCCCCCTGTCAGTCAGAGTCCACCTGGCTTCTTGCCCATTTTGATCCCGGCCTCTTCAGCCCCCTACCTAATGGTATGCACAACCCCTGTTGTTGGGAGCTACTACACCAGCTTGCAGGAAGGGAGCCAAAATCATACCATTCCGCCCCACCCTACCCTATAGCGGACTACAAAACCCCCCAGCCGGACCGCACCCTACCCCTTTTGCCCCAAGCTCTTTAATTTAGGTCCAACTATCATAACAGAACGTCCTGAATAATCAACACGTTTTCCTAGTAAATATTGACGAAATCGCAGCCCCCTACCTAATGGTCAGCACAATGCCTGTTGTTGCCAGCCACCACACCACATTGCGTCCTGCCAGTGGGACCTCCAGCAGATTCTCATCCAGCAGAGATATGGCAAGCAGCAGCGCAGCAAAGCTACCAGCTACGAACGAGATAAACTTTGCCACCTACAGGCAAAAGCATGCAGCCAAGGACAATGCAGAAATCATCACATTATACACCCAGTGCCCCATTAAGTATGACACATCCGCCTGGCTCAAAGCTTTGGCTTCAAGACAGAATGCAGCTGATGAGTCTTTGTGGTGTGAAACATATGTTTCAAGCAACCTTTTTATTGATACGGCTGGGTCTGAATGACGGTGTCTGTATCTACGCATCAGATACACTGCTTCCGGGGTGCGAGATGAATGCATTTTGCATGTTTGGCTTTGCATCGCCAGACACCAGACGTCATTAATGGCCTCTGTCCTTCCCCTACACATATAATGCAGTGACCGCGGGAGATGTGGCACAAAGTTGCAAGCTCTGCCTCAGAACAGAACATTGGGACCGCAATAAACACAGCAACAGCATGCAGGGTCCCAAACAGGAACTGCAACAGCAGCTGCCCGCTTTGCAATAGACACAATATATGGCCTACAAAGCAAAATCTAGGGATAAGTTTGCCTTACCTGGTTAACCAGTGGTGACGGGAACTGTGCCATATACTTGCAAGCTGCCTCATAGCTGGCATCCAACCTGTGCTGCACATAATGTGGCAGCTCATTGAACTCCCTCAGCTTCCAGCGTGCAAGGCTGCTCCAACGACGGCTGCCAAGGCTGCCTGCGAATCCAGGGCAAGGGTGTCAATTACAAGCAGGCATGCATTGGCAGGCACCAGTATTGTATCACCATTAATTCTGCACTTACCTGCAATATCAGTGCCCTCTGCACGAGCATGCAGGGTTTGAATCTTTTGGTTGCTTATGTGCAAAAGGTTAGCCAGTGGTGCCTACAACTGAGATCACATGATCTAAACGCTAGCAGTAAAGAAGACCTGCTGCACCTCCAACAAGGTACTGAGCAAGCACCACCACCACCAGCAGCAGCAGCAGTGGTCATACAACCTTGCTTGCAAATAGCATTTGCACTTCTGCCCTATGAGTCACCGCCAAGGACAACAATCCTCAGGGCTACGGACAACGGGCACAGTCAGTGCACAGGCGCACGCTGGCCTTGCAAGGGCATGAAACCAACAAGTCAGTTGCGTCGTTTCCTTCCAAGCCCCCCTACCTGGGCTATGGTAGAAGCGTTCAGCGTTCTTCATGAAGAAGTAAATCAGCAGGAACATGAGCAGGAAGGGGCTGATGGCCAAGTTGGCAGCAGCCATCAGACGGAATCGACGCTGCAGCCGGCCAGGGTCATCCAGGAACTCCTGTACAGGCAAAGCAATAAAGGTGTGCGGTGAACACTGAATCTTATTTTGTACAGGCAAAGCAATGAAGGTGTGCGGTGAACACTGAATCTCTTGTTGCAAACAATCAGCTGTGCAAGCATCAAGAGCCATAAGTTTAGCTTCGACAGTAATTGCACACAACCTTAGCTATTCAACAGGCTGTCATAAAGGTTTCTACTGCCGGTTGCAAGCTCATCGTCAGTCATCTGCAGTGCTCCCCAAACTGTAATGACTCCGCCTCAAGTTTAAGAAGCGGAGGGCACCGGGGAGCAAACACCATCCTCCCAACTCCCCCGGTTCTCCCACACTTCTCAAGGTCCTGTAATCAGTATATAACCTCTGCATATGGCTGTGCCCAAAGCAGACTTGGACAAAGTTGCACCCCTACAAGCTGCAACCTCCCACCAATGAGCACCCCTATCATCCCCGCATGAGTTCTTCTAAGATGTCCCGACCAGCTGGCAGCCTTGACCCACCTAAGTCAACGCCCTCCCCTTTCCTCCCTCACCTTGCGTATATGGAAGTGCTCATCAAACATAGGGTCCAAGATGCACCAATACAGGTTCCACTCCAGCGTCTTAGTCAGCATGAAGCGCCGCCCCATGGACCCACAGCCGCC
Organism: Pseudopediastrum boryanum; assembly: GCA_963556185.1. NCBI lineage: Eukaryota > Viridiplantae > Chlorophyta > Chlorophyceae > Sphaeropleales > Hydrodictyaceae > Pseudopediastrum > Pseudopediastrum boryanum. The sequence continues at coordinate 6,906,272 of OY744507.1, forward strand.
GCGCACATACAGAGCCAGCACCCCGCTGTTCAGCATGCTAATGAGGTAGTTCTCCTTCCGCATGATGCGGGACACTATGTCCAGCTCATTGAGATCACGTACGGCACACAAGCGAGTGCTACGCTGCACGAGCACAATACGGTGCGCTACCTCACTCCATGTCATCAGTTTAACCTGCATGTGCGAGACAGAAGAAACAGCAGAAGCATGATCAGCAGCGTTACCCTACATCATTACACACGGCATGCCTTAGGCTCAGAGCTATCCATTTGTGGTTCCTCCGTGTTTCACCGTACATGGTTGCTGCTCCACACAACCCATACTTTCAGTGTACAGTACTCCCTTCAAGATACACCCATATCTGCTCACATCTTCCCTCTCAGCTCTGCCCAGTCCCCCCAACCCTGCCCTTACCTGCCGCTCTGAAATCCCCAGCTTGTTGTTCACAAAGTGCTTCACCTCAAACGTGTCCTGCACATCCCGTAGAAAGTGTACTGCCGTCCACACCCAGTACAGCCCAAAGATCGCCAGATACACCCCGGCAAGCAGCACCACCCATGGTGCTTTATCCTGAAAAGGGTGCCCATGCAGTGCCACAGACAGGATGTCGCAGCTATGGGGGTCGTGTGCTAACAGACAGGGGCTGTGCAGGGCGCTCCAATTGACCCACAATAGCAGGAAGGCGCTGAAGCAGATGGTGAAGCCCAGGGCACATAGGTTGAGCAGGCGGGTAATGAGGATGGTGGTGAGTGCCTTATCATGCCAGTACCTGCAGGAGGGAGCGGGGCAGTGAAGTGCATAGGAAGTGACTAGAAGTGACTAGAAGTGACCGGATACTACCAGAAGGTACAGGTAAGAGGCCTAGACCCTGACAGTGTCACTAGGTATTCTGCCCCGCCATCTTGCATTAATCCAACCTATGCAAAAAGGGGAAACACAACCCAATATGCCCGTACTGGTTTTGAAGCTGACTTGAGCACCATCTTGCCAGCAGAATAGGAATGCAGAGGAGTGGAACGGGCAAAAAGCTCGTGCAAGGAGGAGTACCGGCGAGGGGGGACACAGAGGAAGAGGGTATTCATGTGGATGGGCTAGGCTCCCGAGGTAAACGTGCCTCTTGAGAAAGCAGGAATAACATTGTTGCTGCACCCTCCTATGTTCACCAGTAAAACATGGGGAGCTTTCACAGCCCATACTAAAGCACCTGGGTGCCTAGGCTCTCGTGACTGCTTCCTACTGCCATTGTCTTATTGCAAAGGAACCAAATGACAGACACTGCAGGACAGGCTTCAAAAATCCCCTGCCTGAGCCTGAAATCCCGGGGGTGTAGCTGCTATTCAGCTGCTGACGGCACAAGCCTTGCTGAGATGGGCTTTTGCTAGGTTCAAGACCCTGTTGCAAAGTCCTTGACTAAGGGCTGCTGCTGTAACATTACCGCTCGTTGCTTGGTTCTGGAGGGTGCGGCCTGCACCTTGACATGTCTCTCTTCATACCATCACTGCTGCTTCATCTGCTGCTGCACACCTGCCTGTCACGACTGCCTGCGCACGCGTCCCAGGCCCTAAGCATGCACTCTACACGCTGTAGCACATGAAGGGCATGGCCACAGCCTACCGTTACTACCATGCAGTCATAGCTGCTGCAACAGTATTCAGGCATGCCCTTGTGAGCAGGGTGCATGAAGTGCTGCAAGATAGGGGGCAACTCAACTCTCAGAGCTACAGCTGAGTGCCGAACCATCCTGCAAGTTATGCTGCATTACCTGCACACCTCCTCCACCATCATTGGTGGGTGGGACGCTTAATTCCGCTATTTTGCAGACTTCTATGCTAGGAAATGGCTCCCTCTACTGCTCCTACCTGTATATCTTGTTGAAGAAGGCATCTAGATTGTTGATTGCAGCCCATTCTACATCTTCCTCCCCAACAAGGTCTGGGGTATGTAGGTCTACCTCAGGCAAACTGCAGAAACAGATTTCCCTGAGGTGGTACTGCCACAATGGTCTGTGCCTCCCAGGGCTGGGTGATGCATAACATGTCCATTCTAGGGCAGACTGTGCACGGGTTCACGAGCACTGAGGCTACGCCCTAATGCTCTTGTAGGATGCTCACCTAGGTAAAGGCTCGTACTGGTGGCCTGACACGAGCTCCTGTTCCAGCTTGTGGCTCATTACGAGAGATCTAAACGCCTGAGTTGCAATCCCCCTGCTACATTAATACTGCTCCTGCTCGCGGAGATGCCTATGAGCCCCGTAAAGAGAGACCTTCGCTCTGCCCCACAACGGGGGGCACGTCCACAGTGACCATAGTTGACCTCCAGGCTCTGAATCCGCTCGAGTAACTGTTCTAGCCGTATGTCAGGGCAATTCCTCTGAGCATGCTTACACCGAGATAAATTGCAGCACCCTTCCAGGGGGAACAGCACAGTCACCCGACTTCGCATGAGCCAAGGGGCATCACCGCATTTCACGATCTAGTTTAGCTGTAGCCCTGGTAAATGCGTGGAACGATATTGCTTTGCAGTTTAAGCCAATCTAAGCCAGGAAATTGCGTACTGATAGCAGGTGGACGGGATAGAACCCTAAGCAGCTGTGTAACTGCGGTACAGTGTGCTCAGTGGGCTCAATTCAGCAGTTGAGCTCACGCAGGCGCTTCTTCCTGCATGACCGGCTCATTATTGTCTAAACCATCAGTATGTCGGCCCTATAGCTGCCGTTCCACTCCTGTCTATAGTTAAGGATTATGGGGGTCGTTGTAGATTGTGTCAACATGGAGGCTGCTTTATCAGCTTTTCAGCCAGGCACAACAGCGTATAAGGCGAAGCTTCAGCGGATGCAAGAGGCTGTTCGTGTTTTGCTGGCCGGAATTGGGGAAGATGTGGCTAGAGAAGGACTGGTGGATACCCCCAAGGTGGGCTGCTTGTCCTGCAGGCTAACTGTGCATAAGGTTGAGGCTTCTCTAAGTTGTGTTATCGATTGCAGAGGGTGGCCAAAGCTTTTCTGGACATGACTCAGGGCTACCGCTTGCCTGTTCACAAGTGAGTATCTAGCACGTTGTCCGAGTGATGGCGTCGTGCGCAGGTCACTGACCGGATGACTTTTGCAGGGCGATTGGACAGGCATTATTCAACGAGCCTATTGTCAGTAAAGGCGCGGGAGGATTAGTGCTGGTACGGGACATCGATTTTGCCGCGGTCTCCGATGAGCTGCTGCTGCCGTTCCATGGCAGGGTACACGTAGCGTATGTACCTGCCAATGGGGTAGTGTTGGGCTTGAGCAAACTGGCACGACTCACGAAGCTCTGTGCTAAGCAGATACAATCACAGCACAGCCTGGCGCAGCAGATTGTCCATGTACTGCAGGAGCACCTGCGGCCGCAGGGAGTTGCAGTTATCATCGCAGCCAAGCACCTCAGCTTCTCCGCACCTCAACCTGCCCAGCAGCTAACAGCGACGGTATCAGGTCCCTTCGCAGCAGCAGATCAGCAAATGCTCGAAGATGTGCTTGCCATGCTGGACTTGGACCTAGCAGACATGCAAGTTCACTACAACAGTTGCGAGAACGACTGCAGCCACTCTCACTGCCACAGCATCGCAGCATATCGGCACTCCTCGTATCCCAGCATCCTTCGTGGGATCTCCGCATCCTCTGGCCTCGACAGCCCTCCTCTCGCTCCCATCACCCCAGACCCCAGCGAGGACAGTGACACGGATAGGCGCCTGCAGGAGGCTGCAGACTTATGCGAGCAGCTCTCGTCATGCAGCGAGTTAGAAATCGACAGCATGGAGTCTGCCATGCAGGTTCTGCTGTGTGAAACAGGGGTTGATGGGGCTTCAGCAGCCATGCAGAGCAGCATCAGGAGATATGTCATGAGCCTCTTGGCCTCCACTAGCGGCTACCATAGAGAGGTCATTGCGGAGTACAAGCGGGGGCTGTGTTTTGCGAGCAGCAATGGCAGCAGCAGCAGTGTAATGGATACGGCGTCTCCCTCCAGTGGCTGCTCCTGCTGTAGTCCTCTTGTTGGAGCTGGAGGCAGCTGGGCAACAGCAGCAGCAGCGGTGCAGGAGCTGGAGCAGCAGCAGCGTGGGCAAGCAGTGGTGGAGCTCCAAGAGGCAGCCACCAGCAGCAGCAGTAGCAATCGCTGGCATGAGCACCATGTGCCATTCGTCTCGCAGTGTGAGCACCACATGCTGCCCTTCTACGGCAGCATCCATATAGCATACATCTTAGACAGCAGCAGCAGCAGTAGCACATATAATAGTGCCTGTGCTACCCTGAATCAGCACAACCAGGCACAGCAGCAGCAGCAGCCACTTACGGGTGAAGAAGCGGAGGAGCTTGTCAGCATGTACACGGCTCGGCTCCAGGTGCAGGAGCGCATCACACAGCAAGTGGCAGATGCTGTGGGGCAGCAGCTGAGTCTTAAGGGTTGCATGGTGGTCGTCCAAGCTGCACATATGTGCATGGTTGCCAGAGGTGTCGAGAACCATGCAGGAAGCACCACCACACGGGTGGTAACAGGAGCATTTGTCAAGCAGGCACAACTGCGGTCCCGTTTTCTGAGAACTGTGGCTAAGCTGGTAAAGCAGCAATAGGGCATTTTTCTGGGGCCCTGAACCAAGGGCTGCAGCAGGCAGCTGTGATGCTGTTCCATTGTGCTGCGTGCTTTTAGGTTTTGCTTGGGTATTGATGAGAGGCATTGGGTTGCTGTAATGCACTTCAATGATTGAAGGTTCAAGTGTGCGTCCCGCACCTTGCACATACTGGATGGCGTTCTTGCACCTCTGCACATTGGTGGAATGATGGCATGAGGCTTGCTTTGTGGTTATAATGAGCTCACATTTTTCTGCGGTGCAGGTCAAGTTGGCCTGTGATCTCGTACTTAGTGGGTAGTTGGCCAGGGTTTAGCTCCATACCGATGCGGCACTTGACAGACACTTTTGAGATATACAGCTCATGTTAGTGTGTTGAGAGGCTGAAGTGAGGGGGGGGGGGCATAATTAACGGTCTCTCTTAAGAGTGCAGCGCGTTTTAGTTATGAAGGCGTCTTTTGATAAGCAAATGGCGGAATCATTGGCGGAAAGATATATGAACTGTGAATTTGGGCGCCGTTAGGTGTTGGGCAAGTGCTGTGGTCGACTATATCAGATCCTTGGAACGTAGGCCATGACGCTTGGTATATTGTCATGAGGGGTGCATGGGTAATCGTGGCGTGGTTCACGGCATCAAATTGCATCTTGGAGTGACGCACCCATAATGGGGCAGAGGGGTAGTGGGTTCCTTGAGAGGGCACTGTTAGCCTCTGAGTGCCATGGTGTTCTCTCTAACCATGCGGCCAGTACCTTAGATCTATGGGCGGTAGCTTCAGTGAGTGCCATCGGAATTGCATTTGGCTCCTCAGTGTAGTGGTAGTGTTGGGGATATGCTGCTTGACCGAGAGGCTGTTCGTATCTTGGTGCTATTGGCAGGGGTATGTGTAGATGGCGCCTTCAGCTTTATCCTTAGTGGCGCCGAGAAGCTGGTGGTCCAGCCAGCCGAAGGGGTTAACGGTGTCGCTTCACATGAGTAATGTGTGTTTATAGCCTTGTGTATTTCTGTGCATGCCCAGGGACGCGGCTTCAGCCCGCAGAGGATGCTAGTGGACGTAGGTTCAAGGTAATGATTGAGAAAGACGTAATGGTATAGGGCCGTGTCTAATGCTCGGTTTTGTGTCTGCTGGAGTAGGCTGGGTTGGTTCCATCGGGATGTCTGCGTTTGGTTTGTCAATCGGTCGGACATAGCCCGGTATGTATAGATGACGGTCATGCAGTGACTTGCCCATACAACATGTGCTTTCATCCGCACGGCAGAATCAAGTCTGGACTGCAGCTGTGGGGCTCCGTTGCGGAGTGTGCAGACTTTGAACTAAAACATGATCCCTTAAAAGAATGGTCCGCTCAACCCCGTCAGATTGACTGCTCCTGACAAGACTCAGCGTGTTTGGACGGCGAGTATTTGCAATCTCCGAGGCCTCGTGTTCGTCAAATTCTTGGGCTCGTCGTTGGTCAAATTGGGGCGATAGTACACCTACATAGTGTTTGAAGCAACAAAGCACTGCGTCGCGCAAGAAATGGTGGATAGTACACCTAAAGTGGCACGTGTAAGGGCCACGTTTGAAACACAGTCTACATTGCCCTTCAAAGGCCACCCAGCCAAGCCTTAGAAGTCAAGGCACTCCACAAACCGGCAACACTACAGCCCGAGCCTGCCCTCATTAGCAAAAGACTTCACTGGAGACATGGCTGTCCTTGATCTCTTTGATGTGGCCAGTACCGCTGGCTGGCGCGTGGGCCTCATGGTGCTGCTGCTGGCAATTGCTAGTGCCATATTGGAAGGCATCTTCACGTTCCTGGGACGTCGCTTCAACAACCGCAAAGGCGTACTACGGATGATCAGCTGCTTCAAAAATGAGCTCTTCTTGCTCGGCTTCCTCAGTCTGATCCTGAACGGTGCACAGGTACGAGTGACTGCAAAGTGCTGGGCAGTTTGATTACTCCATGGCTCATAAGCACCTTGGAAACAAGCTTGCCTTAAAACATTGATGGCCCAAGCGTAAGTTACTCTCCCCTGACCAAGCTTGGCAAGTTGTCTGACGCTTAACTGCTGCCTGGACTTCTCAGGAGGGCTTGGATGGCCTCTGCATCCCTGAGCCAGTAAGCGACACCTTCCTTTTCAACCCGGCATGGCCAGACCATGAAGCTTATCACATCCAGAAGGACGCCTACTTTGCATCACTTCTGGGGGACAATCCCAATGACGTGCTCAATGCTCATGAGCATGGACGACACCTCTTGAAGAGCACACACTTCAACAGCTCCCAACCTTTCCTCTTCAACAACAGTAGGTGACAGAGGATGTTGGCAGAGGTTGCGGCAGAAGGCTCATCAAAGATGAACGCTTGCAGGGTCTTCTACAATCCCTGCCCTGGCACTCTGATACCCTTGTGGCCACAGCACGTTATCCACCAAGTGGAGTTGCTGCTTTTTGTCGTGGGCGTTACCCATATCCTATACACAGGAATTACAATGCTCATCTGCTTATGGCAGGTAGGAACCTAGTTGAGCTGCAACAGCTGAGATGTGGACCACGCAGCTGCTTGTAGAAGTAGAGATCGCTTCAGGCTTCAGGTCAGCTTTTGGGAATTGCACCTGATCACCTAGAGGTGATGCAGCTGACTGTGAAGCACAAGGCTTAAACCCAGATGCCTTAAAGAAGCCGTTCTGCCAGCAGATGTCTGCAGGAGTCGTCTTGATGACGCCCTTGATGGCTACGACTTCAGTTGTACCTCACAAATCTGAACATATTGTATGGATGCCGCAGGTGCATGAATGGGCCAAATGGGAGGCTGAAATTCAAGCCTCGCAAGCCGATGTCAAGCGCCAGCTGTTGCCCCTAGACACTTTCTTGCATCGTAAGCTTGAAGGTGATGCTGTGGGCCATGCATCTGCCGTGGCTGTAGGAATGTTCACTCGGGACCTCTTTCGATCTCCTGTGACGAAGGCTGTCTACAAGAACCTCCGAGTAATGTTCATAGAACGCATGCACTTTGACTACACCTTTGACTTTGGGGCTTTCATTAGTAGGTGAGGAGCATGGGGAAGTCCTGAGGGTTCCCTGCTTCTGTGCAGGCATGTCACCATGATATTACACACCTGCAGAAATTGCAATGTTTAACTACAGCCTTATGGGCTCATCCAAAATCCTGGCAACTTGGTGCAGCTGGCATGCGTTATAGGATCTGACCTTGTTCAAAGATGAGAACATCAGCACAGTTTAGGTTGTATTAGAGAACATTGATAACACGAAAGTCAAGGCATCATCGGGTCAGAGCAATGGGGCTGCTAATGACTGACCTCCCTGCCAGCTTGGTTCTGCAAAGTGATGCTCTCAAACCAGGGTCATACACAAATGCTCCTGATCACAATCCCAGGGCCTCATAACCATGCACTAGCTAAATAATACTTGTGCTCTATGACTTCTGCTTTGTGGGCACCTTTGCCAGGTCCATGGAGGAGCAGCTTGCTGTTGTGCTCCGCCTGAAGACCATAATGTTCTTCATTGCTGCTGCTATCTTGACGTGCCCGTACCCTTCATATGTGCCCTACTGGCTGGTTGGTGTGTCTGTGATCCTGGAACTTGTGCTGGCAGGAAAGCTCAGCTCCACAGCAGCACTGCTGGCTAAACAGGTAGGTTTATTGGATGGTGAGATGTCTGCAAGAAGATGCCTTCAACCCTCATCAGATGCAAGAGATAACAAGTAACAGGTGCCAGCCAGAGGCCAAGGAGCCTGCATGCTTACAATACCCGCAACACCATGACCAAGTTCCCTCTGATACTAAAGCTGTGAAAAAAGTAAAAGAACAATATGCATGGGAGCACATCTCACCCCATACAATGGGAGTGCCTCAACTTGCAAACCTTGCAGATAGAGTAATTAAAAAATACAAGTTTATTATTTTGATGGTAAAAATATGTTATAGCATTGCCTTCATGCTTATCTTCCTGTGCCTATGTTGCTGCTTCTTACAGGCTATGGACAAATATGGCGCAGACGCACTTTTTGGGCGGCTTCCGACTGGTCCAATCAAGCCGAGGGAAATGAATGCACCTCTGGAGCGCATCAGCTTACCAAGTGCAAGCGGTGTTACAACTGAGCAGCAGCAGCAGCAGCAGCGCATGTCAAGGGCTAGCTGTGTCAAGAATTTCTGCTCATCAGGAGGGGCAGCGGCTGCTCGGGGTCTTGCTGTAGGTGGCTCAGGCGATGTGCTTTTCAGTGAATCAGGTGGATTGCTGCACAGCCCTGTCCCTGCTATCATCCGGACTAGTGCAGTGTTCCCGGAAAGGTTTGGCATTCCTGGACAAGGGGAATTCAGCGGGCAGGCAACCCCTGCAAATGCTGGCCGTCATGAGGACGAAGGGAAGCGTTCTAGCAGCAAAAAGAGTCGTAGGACAGCTGAAAGCAGTGCCGGGAGCGAGTCCCGTTCTCGCCGGAAGTGTTCAAGCAGCTCGCTGGTGCAGCATGGTGTTCATGGATACCAGCCCCATGTGAACCCTATGTTCCAGCCAAGCAGCCAGTCTGAGCATTTGGCTCAAATTTCGATGTACGCATTGACCCCTAGGATCAGTGAGGAAGAGTCCACATACGCAACCCCTCGGCAAAGCGATGATGGTGGTGATGAGTACGATCATGCAACAGCTGGTGCCAGTGCTGGTTGCTATGCAGACTATGCTTCTAGTCACAGCACAGTGGCAACAGCACCGATAACGGCGCAGAGTTCCTCAGAGCAACAGCTACGTGGTAGCATCAGCAGGCAAACAAGCCAGCACAGCAAATGGAAGATGCCGTCCAAGCTCCTGCTGGCTTCTAACAACAAAGCAGCAAGCATCAGCAGCTCAGGAGCACAGATGCGAGCGGTCAGCAGCAGCATTGGTGGCATCGGCTGCCACCACGAACAGCAGCTGCAGCACCTGAAGGAAGGTACAGGGGTCCGAGCTACAGCGGCATTGACGGACTTGCATCTATTTGGGGAGCCAGCTTCTCTATACCACCTGGATGCTGCAGCAGTATGTGCTGACACACCTACTGCTACGGCCAATATCACTGTGCACAGGAGAAGCTGGGGCACTCAAGTGTCAAAGTCAGGGGACTTGCAGGGTGATGATGATGCCACTGGCGTCATGCAAAAGAAGCACTTGAGCTGGCTTAGCAGGGTTTGCCTTGCTCTTAGTGAGGCATGGCGTGTCTACCAAGATGATGGAGCAGGTGGAGATGGGTACCAGCAGCAGGAGGTGGACCCCAGCATGGATGCTGCTTCCTTGTTCTGGTTCAAGAAGCCAACCTTGGTCTTGAAGGTGAGGATGGATCCAGGTTCCTTCTGTTGGGGGTCGTATATCTTAGGGATTCCAACCCACTGCATAGCATCTTGCAGTTGTGTACTCCGGCCCCAGAACAAAGGTTTGCATGTGCCTGTAATAATGCTCTGCATTCAAGAACGCAGCTTCAGCAACAGAACTCATTTGCTGACTTTGCTGGGCATCTTCATAGCACCCTTGCTTCAAGGGCTGGATAGCCTTGGTGATGTTGGCGAGTGTCCTTGCACACAAAGCATCCAGTAAGGAATTAGCCTTTTAGCTGTATGAACATGATCTAACGGTACCTTCCTATCTTGACATTGTCCTGACAAGAGCATGAAGCCATATACTTGGGTTGAAATTCTGCACCTCTTTTTTTTGTACACAGGTTGTGGAATATGTCTACTTCCAGAACAGCTTCTTCCTGTCCATGGTCGCTTTCGCTGCTTGGCAAGGTGTAAGCAGAGAGTGGGTGTTCCTGGACTGCCCCTTGTGGCTCATCATGCTGCTGATGATTGTGAGCCTGACGATCATCTTGCATAGTGCTCTGCGTGTGATGCCTCTGTACGCCCTAATCCAACCCATTGGGAGCCACTGCCCTGCCAATGTTCTCAAGATCGCAACGAAGCAGCAGGCCAAGGCTTTGCAGACCAAAACAGATGGGGTGCGGCTCCGGAAATCCATTGCATCTTGGACTGGAGGTAAGGCACAGGTTCCAGGTCCCAAGTTTTCAACAGGCTCTTTTGCAGGATATGCTGGGCACTCCCTTGCTGGTGACCTGTGCTTGACCCCCCGGAAAGTGGCAGACCATTGGCTGGCTAATCATGTGGGAGCTTCTCCAGAAAGATTTGATCCTTGGAAGGAGCAGGTCACCAAGAAAGCGCCTGCAAAATCAAAGCTTGCTTGTTAAGCAAAAGATGGTGCACATATGACAATGATCGCCCCATGCCGCAAGGAAGTATAGCTCATGGTATTAGGAATGTTAAGCCATGTTTTAAGGGAGGTGTGCAGCCCCCGGGATGCACCCGAAATGTGCAAATGCTCGGCCTAGTTTGTAGGAAAGTGGAGTAGCCTGGATTGGCTCCATGTTTATATGGAAGCTTGGCCCCTGAGAAATGAGTTTGGTTGATGCACCTGCTGTCTCAGAATGTTCAGCTTAGCTTACCCTGGTAGGCCTGCAACAACTTGATGGGTGCTTTACAGCGCTCCTAAGAAGCTCTATAAGATGTCAAATATAGGAATTATATGCGGCACCTGACTCAATGCATGCCTGCTACCTATACTGAAGGAAGTTTGCCAGGAAAGAGTGGTGTAGAGGCTTGCCTGCAGCTGCCAGCAACAGGCAAACCTGCTGCCTGTAAGAATTGACTTTGTTGTGAAAGAAACAACTGTATCAAGGTACTATCCTGCATGTGCCTGATACAAGTAGCAGGATTACGATACGCTGCTTATAGAGACATATCTGTGCTATTTCGCAGCCGAATCCTGTGTTGAAGCATGGGTCTAGCTTGACTTGGGGGTTGGGGGCTGATAACACTTGTTACGTTTGGTGGTGCTCAGTGGGCAAGAGCGTTGGTGTCTTTTGCCCATTCAGAAGGGGCTCCAAAGATATTAGCAGGTCTATCTGCAACTGCATTCAGCAAGAGCCCTCACAGCCCTGTTGACTATGCTAGACTTCGTAACATTACTAATAGTCACCTGTTCTGTTATATTATGTACTGTATTAGCAGTCAATGTGGCTAGCTGATGTATTAGCTCCTGGCTATTCCCATTGGCAAATGTATTGGGTAAATGGCAGAGCAGCTAAGCTGTACAACCTGTGCTCTGAACACCATGCGGCACCAGGACTGTGCCATGTTGAACGCATGCCCATTGGTATGCTGTGGTGGCGATGCATTTACTTGCAGGAAAGCAGTATGTGCAAGGCTTACCTGTTCATGAGGCATATGTGTTATTCAGCGAGAGTTTGCAAGCAATGTGGTAGATACATGTCTGCCTACCTCTGGGACATGCTTAGCATTTGAATCTCGGTCGATAGCAATGCAACTGCTCTATTAATAATGTTTTCACTGCTGGAGACGGGAATGTTGCTCGCATGCTGCTTGTGCTCATTTTTGTTGCTCCACCTGTATTGGTTTCCTGTATGGATGGGTTACAACTACCCTAGGACATACAATGGTAGTCTTGTGTCTGCATGTTAGCAGGGAACTTGCCACACTTAACTGTGTGTCCCTCCTTGCACATACTGCAAAGCATTGCTGCGCACTTTAGTGGACTAATAACGCATGCACGGCTTAAATAATGGAGCAGAGGTACACGTTTGCCAGCGACCTCGTACTTGGGTAGGGGGCCAGAGTTCTGGTTCCACACTGTACTGACCGTTGGCAGTAGCTAGGTGTCTTTACAATACTGCACTGAGAGACTGGAGTGAGTGAAGTGGTTTGGATGATATTTCTGTTGCCGAGCAGTACCTGGTATCAAAGACTTTTCAGTGCGGCTGGAGTAAGTCAGGAAGTTATCCACTGGGCCCCCGTAAGGAAGTGTGCCATGATTGGCATGGCAGAGGCTTAAGCATGATCGCCAGATGAAGCGTTGGCAGATGGGATCACATGTGGGGCAAGCACGGGATGGCAGCACCTCTTGTTGTAGATCAGCAGAGAAATGGAATGGCTGCCCTGGGCCGGGGACATAGCATCTGTCAGAAGTGTACTGCGGATCGGATGAGGTGGAGGACGAGTACTACATCATCCTCAGGCGGATGTTCTGTGTTCTATGAGAAATGCGATATGTTTGCATGTGTCGGTGGAGCATATAGGTCACGTAAGGCAGGTGCTGAAGGCAGGACATAATTTAAGAATCAAGCTCCACGTCGTGTGGCGAGATTCGTGTCTGATTGCATGCAAAACAAGGGAGGATTAATGGCAGATCTCAGTAGCCATTTTGACGACTATCCTGTGAACCTGTTCTCCTCAGATTGATATCAATGGTGGCTTGAGCTAGGCGTAGAGAGAGGAAGAGAGAGCTACGCAAAGAGGTGAGATTAAGGCAGTAGCCCAATAATGGTGTAAGGATTACACTGGGCCAGGCTACCATGGGACTGTTTCTTCCGTGGGTGAGCTTCCTTGTAGTTTCTCCTGTGCCATTGAGGTTCCTTGGGCTTTTCTAGTTTTGTTTTCTTTTCGTTCAGTATGTAGCTAAGCGTACCGTATATGTTCATCCTGACAAATTTCGTATTTTGTGAGGTAGTTGTCTCAGTTGGAAATTTCGCCGGTCGGTTGTCTTTCCAGTTTTGACCTAGCTGCCTTGGTGCGGCCACACTTCTTGTTTGTTTGTTTGTACCTCTTGAATGGGTTTTGAGAGAGATAGTTTAATAATGGCTGGTGGTTATGACCGAATTAGGGCACAAGTGGCTCCAAGGGATGCCCTGATTGGTAAATGAAGTACTAATCTGAGCGTTGGGACTTGCACCAGGCTTCTGGAAATGTTGGGCTATGCCACTTGGTGGCGTTGTCATGAGGGCTTCATTGATGGTAATGTGTGTGTGAATCTTACATTGGCAAACCCATCGGCACGCGTGCGGTGCCACAGTTCACCACAGGGGTGGCAAAGCCACTAACACAGATAGAACCAAGAAAAACTGAACACCATCCACCAGTTGGAACTCCATGATCATGCATGTCCAAGCAGATACAATGATGCAGAATACTGGCCCTGGAAAAGTGCACACACAATTTTTATTTTTTATTGATGGTAATAATTGCTGTGTGGTTGTTGGCATACGTGGTTTTTTTATCAGTTGCCCATATGTGACATACAGACTAGAAGATAGTTGGTCTTAAGCGGACAGCTATCTATCTTAGGGGCGTCATCGTCTCCCTTTTCAGCCAAAAGCAATGTCTTAGGGCCATTCTATAGAGCCGGTTTGCCCTGGCCCCTTGTCTGGGTCGCGTATGTAGTCTGAGGGTACTGCACCACCGACAGGCTCTTTTGCTTTCTTGCCGTATTGCTTTTTAGTCTTCTTACACTTGATGAATTCGAATCCTTTTACATTCGATGAATGTTTGAGTGGCCTATGTCAATGCCGGGTGCTTTCAACTTTGATGCAGCACTCAACAAGGCGGTGGTCCACGCGCTCATGTCGATGCTGTCGTTACGAAGCGACCGGCAGAAGGCCATCCGATACACTGAGTACAAGTTTGCAGCCTTGCACTGCAGTTCTGAGTGCTTTGCCAGAGGACGCGACTCAGTAGTCCGCCCGCATGCATGCAAGGGGATACCTGACTTCAGCCGGCTCCGCGTACGCCGGGGGACATGGCTTTACGGTAATTCGTAAGAAGGAAAAGACACGAGTGCCCCCGCTCGCCAGGAACATGAAGGCTGCAGTGGGGCTACTAGGGGCTCCGTTGCGGGTCTAACAAACAATCCTCATTTAAATCCCGCCGGGACTCGGGAGTAACGAATCAACAAGTCAAATTGACTACTGTCAGTGTCGTTGATAACGATCCTACTTTAATATGACGAGTAATCCCATCGCGAGGCCTCCGTCACTGGGCTCTACAGGCTTGTAGCATACTATCATAGTAGGGTCGTTGGTCAAGGTTTGTCAACGTTGGGCCTAAAGCTTACCAAGCAACAAAGGACTGCATCGTCAAAGAGAGAATGGATAGTATGCGTACACTTTATGTGTTGAGACCCCCCTTTGACGCACATGCTTAGTTCCCCATACCCCGCATCGCCTCCCGTCCGCCGAAGCGCCAGCCAGCCAAGCCTTTGAAACAAGACAGCCTCAGTCTCAAAATACAACCACGCTATATTGTCGTCCCATGAGACTGAAAGACTACTAGAGGCATGGCGGCCCTTGATATCTTCGATGTGGCTAGTACTGCTGGATGGCGCGTGGGCCTCATGGTGCTATTGCTGGCAATTGCTTGTGCCATATTGGAAGGCATCTTCAAGTTCCTGGCGCGTCGCTTCAGTGACCGTAAAGGCGTACTACGCATGATCAGTTGCTTCAAAAATGAGCTCTTCTTGCTTGGCTTCCTCAGTCTGCTCCTGAATGGCATCGAGGTATGAGTATAGTTGCAACTTCCTGAGGAGATTGTTGATGAACTCTATGCCACCAGCCTTGGCAGTGGGCAATCTTCATGTCAGCTTTTAATGGCACACTATCTGTCTATATCCCTACTAAGCAAACATGGCAAGTTTTCTGACACTTAACTGCTGCCTGGATTTATCAGGAAGACTTGGATGGCCTCTGCATCCCGGAGCCAGTGAGCGATACCTTCCTTTTCAACCCGGCATGGCCACAACACAAAGCATATCACGTGCAGAAGGACATCGCCTTTGCATCAGTTCTAGGAGAAAACCCCAATGACGTGCTCCACGGTGGTCCTGAACATGGGCGACATCTTTTGATCAGCACCAATATCGCGGACAGCTCTCAACCGCTCATATTCAATAACAGTAGGCAACAAAGGATGTTGGGGGAGGTTGCGGGAAAAGACGCATCACAGGTGGAGGCTTATAGGATCTTCCAAAACCCTTGCCCTGCTGATTTGATCCCTTTGTGGCCAAGGCATGTTATCCACCAAGTGGAGTTGCTGCTGTTTGCTGTGGGTGCTACCCACATCCTCTACACAGGAATCACGATGCTCATCTGCTTATGGCAGGTAGGAACTTCAATCCAGCTGCAACAACTTATGTGTGGGTATGCAGCTGCTGGTAACATTAGCAACAGCTTCAGGCACCCTGTCAACTCTATTTATGACAGATCACAATGACAGGCAGGTAATGCAGCTGAGTGTGGAGCAGAAGTCCAAACACCCAGATGCTACATATGCCAAGAGGGTCCGTTCTGGTATCAGACGCTTGCAAAGCATGCGTCTGGTATCTGGTCCTCTTCTTGAAAACCATGCTAGCTATGCCTTCAGTTGTCTCACACGATACAAGACATCTTCCATGCCTGGTGAACTGCAGGTGCATGAATGGGCCAAATGGGAGGATGAGATTCAGGCCTCGCAGGCTGAGGTCAAGCGCCAGCTGTTGCCACTGGACACTTTTGTGCATCGTAAGCTTGAAGGCGATGCTGTGGGTCATGCAGCTGCCGTGGCTGTGGGAGTGTTCACCAGGGACCTCTTTAGGTCCCCTGTGACAAAGGCTGTGTACAAGAACCTCCGAATCATGTTCATAGAGCGCATGCACTTTGACTACTCCTTCGATTTTGGGGCCTTTATCAGTAGGTAAGCAGCACACTAAGCCCGGATGTTTAAAGCTGCAGCACGCTGTACGCTTCCATGGTATGACATATCTGCAGAACGATCTTGCATGTACTAGCTAGCTACAGGCCCTGTGAGCATCATGTCAGGATTTAGGGAAGCCATGGTGCTGTTGGCATGGGGTCTGATGTTGTTCGAATATGGAACCCTAACGCAGTCCAGGCCATAATAGTGGACATTGCAGACCTTAAGGTCAGGGCCTGATCGCTGAGGCGAGTTGCAGTGAATGACTGTTTACACCGGTAAGCTTGCTTCTGCAAAGCGGTGTCCTGGCATCTGCAGCGCTTGGTCCCTGTGGCTGAACTATACATCCAATCCATGATTCGCTTACAAGTGCGGATCAATGGCCACCTGTCCAAGGCCAAATCAGCTGCTCTGATTCCCGTTCCACAAATTAAAAACACAGTGCTGCTCAGTCATTGATGCTGTGTGTGCACCTTGTCCAGGTCCATGGAGGAGCAGCTTGCTGTTGTGCTCCGCCTGAAGACCATAATGTTCTTCATTGCTGCTGCAATCTTGGCGTGCCCTTACCCTTCCTATGTGCCCTACTGGCTGGTGGGTGTATCTGTGCTCCTGGAACTTGTGCTGGCAGGAAAGCTCAGCTCCACAGCAGCGCTGCTGGCCAAACAGGTATGACAATTTTAATTGTAGCATGTCTGCATGAAGGATGCCCTTAAACCTCAGCAGATGCAAGAGGTAACAAGTAACAAGTGCCAGCAGAAGCGAACAAGCAGGAGCCTACATGCTTACTGTTCCTGCAATGTCATAACCAAGCTCCTGGTGATGCTCAGGCTTTAAATGGCTTTTGCCGCAAGTGAATTATAATGAAGTGCCTCAATTTGGAAATCTTGCAGAGTAAGCATGTTGATCATGGGATGCTTCAACATTGCCTCCATGCTTATCTACATGTGCCCATGTTATTGCTGCTGCTTGCAGGCTGTGGATAAGTATGGTGCAGATGCACTTTTTGGGCGGTTGCCGGCTGGTCCAACTAAACCGAGGGACATGACTGCACCTCTGCAGCGCATCAGCTTGCCAAGTGAAAATGCTGCAACAAATGAGCAGCAGCAGCAGCAGCAGCGCATGTCAAGGGCTAGTGGCATCAACATATTATCATCAGGAGGAGGAGCAGCAGCTGCTCGGGGTCCTGCTATAGGTGGCTTAGACGGTGTGCTTTTCACTGAGTCCGGAGGCTTGTTGCATAGTCCTGTCTCTGCTATCATCCGGACTAGTGCAGTCTTCCCCGAAAGGTTTGGCATCCCTGGACAAGGGGAAACAAGCGGGACGGTGACCCCTGCTATTGCTGTTGGTCAGGGGGACCACGGGAAGCGTCCTAGCTGTAAGAAGGGTCACATAACTGCTGACGGCAACACTAGCAGTGAGTCTCGTTCTGGCCGGAATTTCTCAAGCAGCTTGCTGGTGCAGCACAGGGTCCTTGGTTATCAGACCCATGTGAACCCTATGTACCAGGAAAGCAGCCAGTCTGAGCATCCGGCTCAAACTCCGATGTATGGATTGACCCCTAGAATCAGCGAGGAAGAGTCTGCATACGCAACCCCACGACAAAGCGACGATGGTGGTGATGAGTGTGTGGGTCATGCTGGGACCAGTGGTGGCCGCTATGCAGGCTATGCTCCTGGTCATAGTGCAGCAGCCCCAGTACTGGTGGCGACTTTTCCAGAGCAGCAGCAGCGTGGTCAGATCAGCAGGCAAACAAGCCAGCACAGCAAATGGAAGATGCCATCCAAGCTGCTGATGGACTCTAACAACAAAGCAGCAAGCATCAGCAGCCCAGGAGCACAAGCACGAGGGGTCAGCAGCAGCGTTACTGGCACCGGCTGCCACCACCAACAGCAGCTGCAGCACCTAAGAGAAGGTTCAGGGGTCCGAGCTGCAGCTCATGTGCATGACGAGCAGCCATCTGGAGTGCCAGCTTGTCTATACCACCTGGAAGTGGATGCCTCAGCCAGTATCACTGTGCGCCAGAGAAGCTGGGGCACTCAGATGACAAAGTTATGGGACTTGCAGGACGATCATGCTACTGGCGTCGTGCAAAAGCCGACGAGCTGGCTCAGCAGGGTTCGGCTTGCTCTCAGGGAGGCATGGCGTATCTACCAAGATGATGGAGCAGGAGGTGATGTGTACCAGCATCAGAAGATGGACCCCAGCATGGATGCTGCTGCCTTGTTCTGGTTCAAGAAGCCAACCTTGGTCCTAAAGGTGAGGATGAAGCCAGGTTTCTTTAATTGAAGTGATATGTCAGGGTAGATTTGGCTGTTTTCGAAGATAGTTTTCAGATTTGCAGTCTGCCCAAGACGTGGCGTGCTTGTGTCTTTTGAAAACCTCTGCAATAGACCTTATCTGACATACAGGGCTGTCCATTGTGACAGCTTGAGGTGCGAGGCCTATGGCACTTTTTGCTATGGCATATCATGACATGTAACAAAACAGGGCAAATTGCTTTCCGTGCTGCTGGCAAATGTCCTCGCATACAACGCATCAGAATCTACCAATGGTTTCTGCAGGGATGAATAAAAGCCGTGTACATTGAAGTCACATTTGACCGGCTACAAGCAAATGGGCTTCATGCCCACTTGACGTTGCCCTGATAAGAGCATGCACACATATGCTTGGGTTCACAACATATATGTCTCCTTCCTGTTCACAGGTTGTGGAATACGTCTACTTCCAGAACAGCTTCTTCCTGTCCATGGTGGCCTTTGCTGCTTGGCAAGGTGTCAGCAGAGAGTGGGTGTTCCTGGACTGCCCCTTGTGGCTCATCATGCTGCTGATGATCGTGAGCTTTGCAATCATCTTGCACAGTGCTCTGCGTGTGATGCCTCTGTACGCTCTGATCCAACCCATTGGCAGCCACTGCCCTGCCGATGTCCTCAAGATTGCCATGAAGCAGCAGGCCAAGGCTATGCAGACCAAAGCGGAGGTGGCGAGGCCACAGAGGTCCATCGCATCCCTTGCATCTTGGATAGGAGGTCCGGCGCAGCATCCAGGTCCCAAATTTGCAGCTGGTTCTCTTGAAGGATATGCGGCTCATGGGCACTCGTTAGCTGGTGAGTCTGGCTTGACCCCGCGGAAAGTGGCAGACCATTGGCTGGCGAACCATGTGGCTGCTTCCCCAGAGACATTTGACCCTTGGAAGGAGCAGGTTACTAAGGAAGCACCCGCAAAGTCAAAGCTTTCTGGTTGATCAATGGTTGCATGCCGCACGCATCTGAGATGCAGTGATGTGCCCAAGCATGTTTGCTAGAACGCATGTGTCGTAGTGTCATGAAGGTGTGCCCATGTTTGAAAGGTGGTTTGCAGCCTCGGGGACTCATCAGATCTGCCTGTGGAAAGGCTTGACCTAGTTTATACTATGATACCATGGTAGCCTACTTTGGTTCCCTGTTCAGAATGGTGCCTGGAAATTATATATGGGAGCTTGGCGCATCAGAAAGACCCTCCTGTCTATGAAGGTTTGAGTATATAAATGCCCTTGGTATGTCTCAAAAGCCCACTCCACTGGTGCTTGATAACGCTTATTTTGAGCTCACAGGACATCAGATAAAGTGAATAAGAGAGGCACGGTCTTCACCTGCAAATCAAGTGCCTGCCTGCTACCTGTTATGTATGAGGTTTGTTGGAAAGAATGATGCAGAGGCCTGCCTGCAAATGCAAGCAGACGCGTGCCTGCTGCCTTAACTAACTGGGAACTTCAGTTTGGCGAATGAAAAAGGAGACCCTTATCACGGCTACTGCCCTGCCTGTTTCCTGCTACAAGCAGCACATCACGACATGCTGCTTGTGTATGTCCTTTTGCAGATCAGAATCATGTGTCGATGCAGGGACCTAGCTAAACATCTGGGTGGGGGGGGGGCTTTTTAAGTACTGGCAAGGGTGCCCTTACTCACCCTAAAGGATCAGCAGGTTGTGCAGGTTTATCTGCAAGTGCCTTCACATGAGGCGGCCCAATGGTGATTAAACTCGGTGGCATGCCTGGTCACCTGTTCCATTGTACGACGCGCAGTACTAGCAATTCAATGTGGCCAGTCGAGACTCTCCTGCTGATGAAGGTTGTTATGTGCCTTTGTATGAACACACATGTACTGGATACTTTCACAGGGCAGTAAAGCCGTTACAGCTTGTCGTCTGACATTCATGTGGGACCGCCATGGCAGTGCCAGTTGCACGCATGCATGTCGCTACACTGTGGTGGCGATGCAATTACCGTTGAGGAAAAGGAGTCCTTGCAAGGTGTATTGGTCATAAGGCATCTGCTTTTTAGCCTGAGCTGATGCAAGGCACGATTGCTCAATTCAGCAATAGCTGCTTGCCTATTTCAGGTGTGGGGTGAGGTTTGGACAGCATGAGCCGGATAGCAATTCCAGCTGCTCTCTGATAATGGATGTTGATGCTGGAAAGTTTCATGTTACTGGGGGGTGTGCTGTTTCAGCCCATCTTTGTGGCTTGTCAGGCTGTATGGGTATCATGTATCAAGGGCATGCAGAGTTGTTCTAAGTTTACATGCAGGAGCATGGCACACGGCAATGCCTTTGAGCACAGTTCATTGAAAGCAATGTAGTTCATCTGATAGCATGGTGCTTCATGTTTATGCTCCAAGCTGTATCTACCGTGAGCATGAGGGGCCCAAGCTCCAACTTTTTCAATGGTGGTCAAACTAGGTGGCATGCCTGGTCAATCATCACATTACCCAACGCTCTGTACTAGCAGTTGATGTGGCCAGCTGAGATCTTCTCCTGCTGGCGTAGCTGGAGATTGTCATGTGCCTGTACTGAATACTTTGCAGAGCAGTAAAGCTTCACATACACCTTGCCCTCTGAACACCATGCATGGCACCATGATAGTTGTAGGTATGAATGTTGCTACACTGTGGTGGTGATGCATTTGCCATTGAGGAAAAGCAGTTTTTGCAAGGTGTATTTCTCAGAAGCATCTGATGATTAGCAGAAGCTGAGGCAAGGCATGATTGGTATTCAGCGATACCTGCCTGTGTATTTCAGTTCTGCGGTGAGGTTTGCATGCTGCACCCGATTGCAATGCAGCTGCTTTATGGAATTTGATGTCATGATGGAGACTTTCATATTGCTGGTTTACTCTTTCAGCCCAAATCTGTGACTTGTGGGGCTGTATTGAGGACATGCGGGACATAATTTGCATGTAACGGCAGAGCATGGCACATGGCAATGTCTTCCAGCACATGTGGCATGCCTGGTCAATCATCACAGTATACGACGCTCTGTACTAGCAATTGATGTGGCCAGCTGAGATCTTCTTCCGCTGGCGGGCATGGATGGAGGTCGTCATGTGCCTATATATGGGCAGTCACATGTAACTGGATACTTCAGGACAGTCACATTGGATTGCATTTGGCACAGCCGACAGACCTGCTAACAGAAAGGGGCCAGCGTCCCTGGATGGTAATGCACCAATGACAGCAATGTACCTATAAGCCTTCTTTGGCTCCCAAGGGATGGCTTTCTGGGCTAGTTGGCAATCTGGCATTATTTCTACAAAGTGGTAGTGCTATTGCCCCTATAAGAGTGGCGTTGTTTTATAAAATTGTTTTGTGAGCCTATGCGCACTGGAGCATCCGCTCTTTGCAGCTCCCCGTGCCCTGTGCCTGTCAGAAAGCCTGCATCCAAAGGTTGTACATTGATACCGGGCAGGTAATACTCTTGATAGGAGTGTGTGTAGCTTACTTATTTTGTGGTGGTCCTTTGCCCATTTTGTGGTGTTTCCTGTTCCGTTGACGAGGGAGATGGGGTTTGACCCCGGTGTGTTTGGTCCTTTTGACCTACTCTACTTAGCTGCCTTGGTGCATCCACACCTCAAATTTTGCTTGTTTGTTCTCGCGCTGGTGCAATCTGCAATGGGGCTCTGACGCGGGAACCAGGGCAGGTTCCTGAGTTTATGAACCACGAGCCAAAACTGATGGCTCGTTTTGTTGCTGAGCAGTATTTGCATTCGCGGTGTGAGACTGAGGACGATCCAGCAGTGGACCCCTTATTAAAGGGATCTGCACGGCACATTTTATTCCGTCAAATTACAGCCCTCCTTGTTTTCTAAGTAGGGGGTGGCTCTTGCCCCCATTATTATTACATTTCATGATATGCCATAGCAAGCATGGCAGGCAGAAGCATGGCAGGCTTATGAAGAAGCAAGAGAAAAGGTGCATAAAATGGTCAAGGATGCAAGGTCTCTCTTTACAAAATCTGCTGATGAAACCATTTGCGAGGCATTTGACGAATGCCAGTCAGAGCGGAAAACCAGAATGGGAGACAAGCGCCTCTGGCAGGCGTTCAACTCTGCATACAGACCAAAAAACGCACAAGCTTCAGCCCCCTCCTTGCTTAAAAAGCAAAATGGTTCATATGCATGTGGCGACAAACCCATCGCCGATGCCTTTGGAGAGCATTACAAGCAGCTCGGGAATTCTGCCACCTTCAATGCTGATGCTGACTTTGACTCTGCCTTTCAACAAGAAGTCCAAGCTGCTGTAGCGCATTACATCAATGCATCAGCAGAGCCAGAAGGGTCAGGGGATGAGAATTTAGATGCTGACCTAACAAGCTCTGAGGTTGCCAGAGCTAGACTAAGTCTCAAATCAGGCAAAGCGGGTAGTCCTCTAGAGAACACTTCTGCTGAACTTTTAAAGTATGGCGGGGAACCCATGATAGACATGCTCCTATGCATGTATCAGAAGGCCTGGGAGCATGAATGCACCTTCCAACGCCCTGGGGTAATAGTCAGCCTTTTTAAGAAAGGGGATAAGGAAGATGGTAATAATTACCGGGGGATAACGCTGCTAAGCGTAGTAGACAAGGTTTATACCAAGATCATCAACAATAGGGTAACTAATTTTGCTGAAGCAAAGGGACTCCTTCACGAGAGCCAGAATGGGTACCGGCCAGGCAGAGGCTGCATTGATCATGTCTGGACATTGCATGCAGTCACATCCGGACGAATGCGTGCAGGACTCCGGACGTACGCACTGTTTGTAGATGTGGTCAAAGCTTTCCCATCAGTCTGGCGGGACGGGCTCTGGTACAAGCTCTGGGAGATGGGCATTAGGGGTAAGATGTTTAGGGTTCTTGTACATCTATACGATAGCCTCTCTAGATGTGCCTTGCATAATGGAGAGTCATCAGAATACTTTTCTAGCGATTTAGGCTTAGCGGAAGGGGACCCGCTATCACCACTGTTGTATACTTTGTTCATCAACGGTCTCCTAAAAGAGATATGGGAAAAGCACCCGGGGGTTCCCCTACCAAAAGAGGTAGATAATAGTGGTAGTGGGGAACAGGGCATAGGAAGGGCTGATGAGAGTAACATTGAAGGTAGATCAAAGTTGGTAGCACTAATGCTCGCTGACGACCTTGTAGGGCTTGCAGAATCGCAGGAAGAGCTTCAGAAGATGGCTGACACGATTCATGCCTACAGTCGTAAGTGGCGTTTTAAGCTGAGCCCAACTAAAAGTGCTGTTGTTGTGTTTGGTCCTTTGCCCCCCAATAAAGAGTCCCCAAAGGTAAGTTTTAGCAGTGAGAATTTGCCAGTACTAGATGCATATACATACTTGGGGATTGTTTTCACTAGTGATTGCAAATGGGACGCTCACATTGCAGGTATGATTGAAAAAGCTACAGCCTCCATTAATGCATTGCAAACATTCTTCCAGAATCGTCATGTAAGCTTTGAGGTTAAGAGAGCCATGCTGCTGGCTTTGATAAGACCAAGGGTTGAGTATGGTTCTGAGGTATGGTGGGCATCATCCCAGCAGACAAATACCATAGAGTCTAAGATCCAAATAGAGGTTTTGAAGAGATCACTGCATTGCAAGCCAAACATCTGCCATGAGGTATTGAGGGCAGAAGCTGGTGTTAGACCTCTATCTAGCTGGTTGGACCAGAGGAAGGTTGAATGGTGGTTCAAATTACAGCAAAAGGATACTACTAGCTTTAGCAGGCAGGCACTTGAAGCATCTTGGCCAAGCCACAGGAATTATACTTCTTGGCAGAAGAGGTTCAATAAACTCAGGGCTGAACTAGGCATGCA
This sequence comes from Pseudopediastrum boryanum, assembly GCA_963556185.1. NCBI lineage: Eukaryota > Viridiplantae > Chlorophyta > Chlorophyceae > Sphaeropleales > Hydrodictyaceae > Pseudopediastrum > Pseudopediastrum boryanum. Next base: position 6,930,506 of record OY744507.1, read on the forward strand.
GGAGGAAACCTTACAAGCAAGAGTGAGAGAGGGACACCTACCTAGCTTCAGGGCATATGTCAGGTGGAGTATATATGAAAGAGACAGGGCTGTTCGGGAGGAGGGTGCTAGGAATAAATCTACTTTAGCGACATATATGCAGCATTACAATGACGATATCAATTATTTCAAGCCGCAGCCATATCTGTGCACAGGCCCTCTGAGCAAAGGCATGGAACTCATTATGCAGCTGCGTGCAGGTATTCTTCCTCTCAACGCTATGACAGCAAAATTCGGTAGGCAGAGCGCTAGCAGGCAAAGTGCACGTAGGGAGTGCTGCAAGTCCTGTGATCTTGGCCCTGAATTGGGAGGTGAAGTTGAGTCTCCTGAACACTTCTTGTTTGACTGTCCTGTTTACCAGGCACAAAGGCAAAAGCTGTGGGAGAAGCTGACTTCTGACCCTGATGTTGCTGCAAAATGTCAGATATTGGATGGCAAATCTGATGAGGAGAAGCTGCATAGCATGCTTAATGAAGAGTTCTGGGGTGTAGACGTCGATGAGGAGTCTGGCTTAGTATATGGCCCTTTCAAGCATGCATTTAAGTGTATAGCTAAATATGTTGCAGCTGCTTGGAAGATTAGGAATGCTTATGCTCACCCTTCTGATGCGGCGTGAGGTCCAACCAATGGGGTTTGTTACCAACTATTGCTTGCACCCGGGCTTACAAGCCCTCCTTGCTTTCTCAAGTAGGAGGGAGGCTCTTACCCCCATTGGGGCAGTGGAGGTTTTGGGTGATTTTGACCTAGCTGCTGGACCTCATGTTTAGGCATGCATATATTGTCATACATGTCGAAGTTTACCCGTATTCTGTTCCACCTCGCTGCTCTTTGTGACAGCTTGAGGTGCGGGGCCTATGGCACTTATTGCTATGGCATATCATGAAATGTAATAATAATGCCATAGCAATAAGTGGAGGTTTTGGTGATTTTGACCAAATCTGGTAGCTGCTGGACCTCATGTCTAGGCATAGTGATGTCATACATGCCGAAGATAACTAGTAATTTTGTTCCACCTCGCTGTTCTTTGTGACAGCTTGAGGTGCGGGGCCTATGGCACTTAGTGCTGTGGCATATCATGAAATGTAATATATAATAGAGTCCTTCCACTAAGCAGATGCTTTGGAGTCTGTTGGTTCGGGACAGATTCGGCATAACGTTCAATGTCTTCATCTGATGAAAAATTGGGTAGTATTTATTACTTTGCCCATGGAGCCGAGGTTGGCTCCTCTCGCGCTCCCCACATCTGGTGGGTAAGTTCACACAGTCTTACCGCACAGACAACTAACACGCTCAGCCTTTGAGTGCATCATGTCTGTTAGATGTGGGCTTTACTTGGGAACATTGACTCTGGTTTGGCCGGCAGACTGCACCGAGTCAAATGTCATTTGAAGGGAGCTCGACACTGGCCCGCGCTGGTCGACGGCACTAAGGGGTTTCCAACCGGTTTGCTCATCAAGAAATTCGATAAGAGCGGGAGCATCAAGGGTAAGGCTATACTCTCTCCTCAGAAAGGCACAGCACGTGAGCAGCATCAGAGCACCATCCTTAATACTCGAAAAGTATGTTTTTAGAAAGAACTCTCGTCCTCTCACTTATTTTCAGTCACTCTTACTCACTCGGTGCCAATACTCACGCAGTGTGACTGCGCATTTTTCGACGCTGGGGAACCCCTGGGCGGGCATGGCTATAACAGTTCAAACCAGTACAAACCAGTAGAAAGGCCATGTCGAATATATAAGGTCGTCGTTGCAAGCTGGTCTTTTAACTGCAAGATCTTCGTTACCAGCTGAACACAAACAGCTTTGTTGAGTTTATCTGACAGACTAATTGTCATCCATGGCGACTATCAAACCAGATAGAGACAACCCCAGAGCTAGAGATCAGGAGGAGATGGCAGTAGTGATCAATGAAACGAGTCCTAATGGCATCATGCCTGACAGAAGTGATGGTGCTCTTATTCGACGCACAGCCACATGGTGGGCACCAACAAGAACAGTCAGACACGCCTAATTACACGCATGTGTGCAGTGCGGGCACGTAAGATGCACGCAGCACAGCACACTGTGTCGTCCTTGCATCCCTACGGCCGCGTAATATAGACCGCTTTGCAGTTCTGGCTGACACCAGGCCATACATGCAGGCTAGATGCAGCGTACCACTCGATCACCGGGATGGTGGGTGCTGGAGTGCTGGGCCTGCCAGCAGCAGTGGCCCCCTTAGGCTGGGCAGGAGGCATGATTGTGCTGTTCACGACCTTCTGGATCAGCTGGTACACATACATCCTTCTCGTGAACATGCACGAGGTGCCAGACATGGATAGCAAGGACCCTAAGGTCTCCTCAAAGCGCTTAGACCGCTACCAAGACCTCACTGCTTACATACTAGGTGAGTATCACAATGCCCTCTATTGAGCAGCTATCATTTGCCCATCAGTAACTCATAAAAGCTCCCAAACTATTGTGCAGCTGTGGTCTATCTTTCTGTAGCACCAGTGTGGCATAACCGGACGGCCTGTGTGGCCCCATTGTGTCTTGCCGTCCTGGACAGAATCACACTCATTAGCAAACTCATGAGCGTTGTCCCTCCCTCAGCTAGTTTGCACCCCTGTGGACTAAGCATGCTCTCTGGAGCAGGTAGGCCATTGAAGGGAACTCTGCATTTACTTGGACCCAGCAGCATTGCTGTTGTCCTTTGTCCAGCTGCTGCGTAGCTAGCTGTACTTTGTACCATTGGACCAGTATTTTGTACCTACTGCCTCGCAGTAGTGCTAGCGCTCTGGCCCTCTGGTAATCAGCATGGTGTGCTAACTCCTTAATGTCTTGCTCTTTGACCGCAGGTCCTCGTGCTGGGAAATGGGCCTTGCTGCCCTTCCAACTGGCAGTGCTGATAGGAATTGCCATCACCTACACAGTACTGGGAGCACAGAACCTGGCCCTCTTTGCAAGCCATGTGACTCCTGCTGGAACCCAAGTGCTCAGCAATATGCAATGGGCGATTGTCTTTGGTGCCACCCAAGTCATGCTCTCAATGGTGGGTGGGCAGCGGATGTCTTTGTCAGAGCAGATTGTATTACAGAATTGCTCCCATGGAAGCTGCCTTTTGGGAGTGGAGAGCCTGAAAACCACTTGCTGGTGCACATAAGAGCCTTACAAGATGTATCCATAGGAAGAGCAATCCTAGCTAACGCTTAAAAATGTGATCTGCCATAGAGGTGCATGTCACGAAGTCTGAAGCCCCATCTTAGACATCTCAACATGAACAGCTACCTCCCTGTTGTAGCATGTCAGCTGCCAGATTTTCTAGTGGTTCCTGCTCTACACGCGCAAACAAACAGGGTGCAATTTAATGTTGGTGGCACCGCACAGCCTTAAGCTGTGCAGTGGTCCATCTCATATAGCCCAGGTTTAGGGTGGTCCGACCTTCACTCACTTCGACATTGTTCTAACAAAGTAGTTACGGGGCTTAGCGTAGCATGAGCAAATGTTGCAGTTTGTGCAAATATCTTTTGCCTGACTTATGGGTCTACTCACTTGCTGCCTTCCTGCTGCTCCTGCACTTGTCACTTCTGCTGTCAGCTCCCTTCTTTCAACGAGCTGAGCCTTGTCAGTCTGATGGGAGCCATCATGTCCATGGGCTACTGCGGTATTGCCACAGTGCTGTCAGCAATGCATAAGCCAGGACCAGAGGTTAGCTACACCCCCGGCCAAGGCCTAAGCAACATGGCTTACATTATGGCAGTTTTTAATGCCGTGACTACCATGCTCTTTGCATACGGGGGCCACAACATCGCTCTGGAGATCCAAGCTACCCTCCCCTCTCCACCATCTACTGTCAAGCCGATGATCAGGGGGGTCAACATCGCTTTTGTCGTCACTGGTGCTTGCTACCTCTTGGTGTCGGTAACCGGCTTCCATGCTTTTGGAGTGGGAGTGTCCGATGATGTTTTGGAGAACTTCACACAGTATCCGACCCCTGTCGCAATCGCAAATTTTATGGTCGTGATCCACGTTGGTGCTGCGTACCAAGTTTACACGCACCCGGTGTTTGACATGATTGAAGTTCAAATGCGCAAGAAGACAGCTGGCGGCGCCCCTGTGCACCCGCTGCTACGTGCAGCCTATCGCATTGTATATGTTGCCTTGATCACTTTGGTGGCTATTCTTATCCCATTCTTTGGGTCTTTGATGGGTTTGGTTGGGGCTTTGGGCATTACCCCCACTACCTTCCTGCTCCCTTGCTTGCTATGGGTTTTATACAAACAGCCCAGAGGTTTAGCTGGAGCTGGTGCCTCAACTGGGGTTTAGTGGTGATTACTGGTACCATTGGGGTTTTGGGTGCTGTTGGTGCTGTGTATTCTATCACTCAAGCAGCTCAGGGTTACAAGGTAGCAGTGTAAAAATTTACAAAAGTGTAAATCTTTGCATTATAAGGTATCGGTTGTATGTAACGATTCAATTGTCCTGTTTTATGCAGATATGACTACTTCTGAGTCACGTTGCTGCCCAGAGGTAGTATCTGATTGCACATGCAGGAGCAGAACCCAGCTAGATAAGCAAAGGGGCGGTCTCATATGCAGAGGCAGGGCAATCTGTGTGCAACTTTCTGTCACCAGCCTGAGCTGCAGGACTAGACAGGCATGCATTGTTCTGAAGCAGATACCAAAATCTGTTTTACAACTTTAGGATAGGTATCGCACCCAAGCATTGAAGGCTTTAGCATGGTAAGGCTGACTAGATAGGTCCTAGCCCTTGTGTATGTTCCTATGTAGAATCTATACACACTACGGAGGTGGTTGTTTCAATTGTCGAAGATGTTTTAATAGGGTGATCAATTCTGTGCAAGGCGGGGAATGCTAAAAATGAGCAAAATGAATGATGGTACAACTGCAGGTGCCGCAGGGCCATATATTCACAGTCGGTCCCCTTGTATTGCCCATTGCTTATTGTTTCTTGCTGTTGTATGGGCCTGGTACAATGATCTGCTTCATTTTTCTGCAGCAGCCTCGCTCACGTGTGGGCTTCTGTTCTGCTTCAGTAGCGCTGATGTCCATCTACTGATTGTCAAACTATTTTTAGGTTTTGGCAAACAAAGGTACTGCTCTGGAACAAGGTCGGCTCCGCATCTGTATGTGGCCATTTTGATATGCTAATACTCTCTCTGTTTTCTCCCAGCATTACGAATGCAGGGCCTTTTTATGGTAGGGTAGTCGTACTGCCTTTGTTTTAATCATATTCTAGTAGGCTCCTTAAGTGAATTATCACAGCCACTTGGTGCCATTGGCCCTACGAATAGTTTTTCGATGGAGCTGGTGAAACTGCCGCGCACTCCGTGAGTGTTGTTACATTTAGACTTCCTTACAGGATTTTGGAGCATGGGAGTGCAAGTATGTTACCTCTGCTGCATATGCTTCCCAGTGACAGGGCGCCTCAGGGGGAACCTTATGGCATTCAGTATGGAGGACTAAATCTTCCGTCTGTGGGCGATTCAGTTTAACCTCCGTTCGTGTGGGCCTTTGTAAAGGTCCTATACATAGTAGTGCAAGTTGTATGGCATGTATGTGCTTGGTGTGTTTGGTCGGTTCGACCTAGCAGCCCTTTGCGGTTGCCACACCTTAAATGTTTGTTTGTTTGTTTGTATGTATATCAAGGAGCTGGATACTGAAGGAGATGTCACCTGTTGGGCGGTTTGTAGGAAGTTTAAGAGTGTATGGGTCTGAATGTTCTGAATGTTTACCATGGTACATATTTCCTCTATGTTCAGGTTAGAACCATAGGTGCCCATTATATAGTTTGTCATGGTTTGATTTTTGGCTGGAACAGTTTCAGTGGATATGAGAAAGATCACTATATCATGAGATGTATTCGGATTTATGGTTATATGTTGGTGTTTTTGGCCCTATGAGCCTTCATTTGCTCCAATGGGATGCCCTTATGGGCTAGTTGGTAATCTGGTAATCTGGTAATCTGAATGAGTGTTTGCGGCTTGCCTACTGGTGCAGCAACTTGCTGAAGCTGGGATGGACTTGCACATCTGCTGCCTGTGTGCAAACTTGTTAGAACCTGTTCGTATGGGGAGCTGAAGTCTATCAGTGCACATGCCCGGGCCAATGGCTGGACCAGTGGAGCTTGGCAGCCGAACCTACCTGTGTTTCTATGGAGACTGGTTAAGCTCTCTGGCTTCTGTGTGTATTGAGCTGAAAGGCATTGGACATACATGTTAAGCTGAGTTTGAATTTTATGAGTTGAAGCCGAAGGCTATTCAGTGTAGGGTAAGAGTTGGGGCTTTTGGATACCACATGTCGTAGTCACCCCAGCACTAGTATAGCTGAGATGACAGCAAGAGTCGACGTTGCGCGTCCAAAGAAAGAGCTGCGGGCGGATCGGGTTCCCCCAAAGGCGCTGCGCACGCTGCTGGAAAGAAATTTGCATCAGGGGAAGAGTCTCACTCTGGGCTCTCACTCGAGTGTTACTTGAATGGCAGCATTTGCGGGTCCATTGGCCATTGCACGTATACAATGCCTCTGCAGCATTTGCAGCTGGCTAATATCTTGGACCTAGGTACCTGCTAAGCCTAGATTGCTGCATTTCTCCTCCAGCTGGTGCAGCCGAGCCGGCCATGGCACCTAAACGCAAGTCTGCTGGAGATGGCGGAGCCAAGAAGCGCAAAAAAGCAGCCACGGCAGAGCTAGCTATGGCTACGTCTAATCCGTCTGCAAGCTCCGGTGCCAAGGCAATCACAATCGAACACTGGTAACAGCGCAGTGCAGTACCGTCCCCCGCCTGCTCAGTGCTCACTGAAGGCGCATTAACTCAGTCTTGCTTCCCTCCTTGCAGCAAATCCTGAGGTGCATTTAAGACAAGGTTCGCTCCCGCCACCATCCCTCCACGTTCGTTCCAGCCACCCGTAGAGCACCGTTGTCATGGTCTCCTTGCTCACGCAGTTGTGCACTGTAGGGCCAACAAGATCGTAACTGCTTTGAAGGTTGACTTCCCTGACCTCGTGATCGAGGTGAACAAGGAGAAGGTGAGCGTCAATCCGTATATCTGATGAGCATGAGCACCATGCATGCTCTACTGCGCATCCAACCTGTCTTGGACTCGAACTCTAGTACCCACTTGTAAACCAAGCCACAGTCAGGGCCACCATGCTGTGCAATTCAACAATTACCTCCATCCAAGTGCCTGCCCTCCTTGCTGCCATCAGCCTTTGATGGCCGTTTGTGCACAAGGTTTCTGCTTCTATGTTCAGCAATGCAAAATGAAAGGGACTCCATATTCAGGTTTGAGCATGCACAGCCCATGTATGCATGTGCATGCACAGCCCCATGCATACAGGTGCCGCTGAAATGGATGGGCTGGAGGTGGTGATTTGACGAGCCAGGACATATTGGTCGTGTTCAGGAGGCGGGTGCGCCCACTGTAGTAAGCCTACTTAACTGTGGCACCGCACGCGTGCCGATGGATTTGCCGATGCAAGATTCACATAACTGCACGCCGCTCATGGTGGAGCGAGCGTAGATGTAACAATGTGAAAATGTAATCGCTGAAGCTGCAAATACTGCTGCCCTGCCTATCCCACCGAGCCAGTGAAAGCCAGGTCCTTCCGTACTCAAGGCATACTGTAGAGGGTTTTGTATTGACGCTTTGTTGAAATGTCGTTGATGCACTCTTCATACCTATGCTCTTCACATCCATGTTCTGTCCATGATAGCCCCACTCCAGCAGTCAAGCACTACATGGAGCGAGCTTATATATGAGGACCTTGTTCAGAGTTTACTTGTACCCCTCCTGACCAAGCTTGCTGGTGGATTCCCTGCTGCTTTCTCCCCCTCCCACTCCCCCTCCCCCTTCTGGTGTTGTGATGGCTAATCCTGCTGGTACCAACAACCCCCGTTTGAGCCCTTAGACCCTAGGTAATCCTGATGGAACAAATATCCCTCTGCTAAAGCTGTTGGTGTGTTTCCTGTCCTGCAGCCCAGGAAGGGAGCTTTTGTGGTGAAGGATGCTGATGGCACCGAGTTCGTGTCACTGTTGGTAGGTCTTGGGGTTGAGGGTTTAAGATTTAGGATTTGATACAGGGTGTTGACCATGTTATCGGCTCTAGACCAACAGCGATATAACCAGCTTTCCGACCTGTCCCACCTATGAACGGTTCTTAAGATTTTTGCGGTTTAACATAGTATGATATCTGTACAAAAGGGGTTCACACATGCCCCAGCCTTTATGCCTTGAGGCAGCATCGAGCTCACCAAAGCAACTAGGCTGGAGGCACATTGAGGCCGAGGTATGTTTATGCTCTGGGGCACAATACGCTAAACCCCCTGTCAACAAACGTAGAAACCATACCAGTAGAGTGTTAGACTGAGACTTGAGTAGTGATGGTAACACCAGAAGCCTAAACCAGATGAACCCAAACTTGGATTGTGCTTAGATCGTTGCACAGCTTTTGGGCTGCTGCGCATGGTTCATGTTGAAGGGTACTCTTAGGTTTTAGGTTTTAGGGTATTCTTAGGGTTTAGGTTTCATGTTGAAGGGTACTTTTCCTGGCAACTGGTCACTGCATGGTTTTGCGCCCCTGCAGCGTCAGCGGCATAAATTTGCGCCAAAGTACTTCATACTGCCGATTTACTGCTCATGCTGCTGCCTTTGCCAGGGCATGCCTCGCCCATTCACCAAGCTCAAGGCTCTTGACATGGATGAGCTGATTCAGAAGATCATCACTGCTCTTAAAGAGTAGTCAACACCCGGGAGAAGCAAGAGCACCAGCCCATTCAGCACTGCACTGTTCATGTGACAATTGAAAGGCACTCCACGCCAGTAATGGCCTGTAAGCAAAGTGATCGATAGGATGCCCCAGCCTCATTCTGAGTGTTATTGTACTTGGACTGTACTACCTGTTGAGTGTCTGGCCGATGGAAGTAAACAATTAGTCACATGGTATGGTATGGTGCAAAGAAACTCCGTGGGCAGGCTTGCTTTTGGGGATTTTGGGTTTTGACTCGCTCTGCAGGGCACACCAAGCCGCAGAACTACAAGGCAGTGCCTATAGCTCCAGGTCTAGAAATGTGTGATGCGGCTTTGGTAACCAGCTGCGTGATATAGCTGGCTGAAGCTGTTGATATAGACGAGATTTACAATGTCACTGGGACCCACCACTTTGGCCCTTGTTGGTGGGCTGTCAGGACTTATATTATCTGGTTTTTTGTAGGCTTGGCAACATGGGCTGTCTTGTTAGTTCTAGTCTGGGCATCATTGGGTGTATCTGGCAATCTTGTAATCTGGTGACAATCTCGGTAGTCTGGATGCATGCGCTGTAAGGGGAGCTTGTGAGAGGAGCTGCTCAAGCTGCTGATCTGCCCAGATTGAGAGAGAGAGAGAGAGAGGCCGGACACTACGGGGTGAGTAACTCCCCCCTTCTCTGCGTAGTTCGCTCTCTCTCTCTCTCTGACCACCACCACCAGCAAAAACACTTGTGCCCCAGCTGTTCTACCTCATATGTCTTAAGATACAGACACAGCAGCAGCAGTGCTCCAGCAGCAGCAGAACACTACAGGCACGCATGCCGATGGGTTTGGCAATGTAAGATTCACACAGACACACACAGGACACCAACCATATCTCGTAATATGCAGCAGCATCTGTATATACGGTGCAAACACAGCAGCACCACTCTTAGCCTCGGTTCATGCGGGTACTTTCCTGCAGACTTACAAACTGCCCTGGCGTTAGTTACACACGCTACGGGCTGGTGCTGCAAACCTTGCTGCTGTATGTGCACTGATCCATCTCCATGCACATGATGTATGTAACATGCACCCATCTAGTGCAACCATAGTAAGCGGACGGTCACCCCTGACATGCTCTTGCAGCAATAGAAGTCAAATAAGTGCAACTATGAACAGCAAGGCAAAGCCAGTACGTAATGGCTCACTGGCTGGCAACCACCAAAGGGCCGGGGCATCAGACAGTGCGCCAGCGCCACGACATGGAAGCATCTTACCCTCCAACGGCACACATGCTCAGAACAACCAAAGACACTTAGGCCAGCCAAAACTTTGGATCATCTGTTACCCGAGTAGTTTTCGTCACACTAAGCCGCTATGACAAGCACTATTCACATCCCTGCGCAGCAAACAAGCTAACTTACGTATACTCAAGGTCCCTGCATACATGCAATGCCACGCCCAACAATAGTACTGATTACCAATTACCAATTACCAGATGGCCCTGTCAAAGCAGGGCGCCGGTGGGGGTAGCGCCACCCACAAGGAGGCAACTTAGGCTCCAACGGCATACTCAAGTTCCTGTCCAAGCTCAAACAATCGGCTGCCACCAGCCCACCCTAAATCCCTTGCTAGCCAATGTATGTCAGGCCAGCCCATTTCGACTTGCCATGCGCTGACCAGTTGACCCAGTCAACAGCAAGCCAAGCAGTTTTATGCCTTGCTCAGGGATTACACACCAATTGAGTTATGCTGCCTCCACAAACAAACTGATCCAGCATGCATGCTGACATGGTTACATCTACGCACACACATTTGTGGCGTAACATTAGGGAAGTATGCCTACTTACTAAGGACCAAGAGAGAGAGAGAGAGGGGGGGGGGGATCCCTTCTTGCATATGTTCCTTATGACGTTTAGTAGTGTAAATCCAGTGAAGAGTGGTGATGGCCATAACATGGAGGCGGTTGAGCAGGCGGGGGAGTGCTTGGACCAACTAAGGACCAACTTCCACAGGGTATGACTCAACCAGTCCAACAACTCCAATGAAGCAATCCACCCCCATCCCATCACCTCACATTTTCCACACTACACCGCAGCTCCCATCCAGCCATACATACTACGCACACTACAAGGTCTGAGTTCCCAGATGGCCCCATCAAACGGGGCCACCAGCGCCGGTGGGGGAAGTGCCACCCACATATTAATATACAGTTATTGCTACCACATAGTGGCTGCACCAAACAGCACCCCAGATAGCCCCCCCCCCCTTTTCACTGCTCTTGCAGCTATCAGCTAATGTACAAGCAAGCCACTCCTCAACATCCCCGCAAGGCAGATCGCCCAACATTATTACAAGTTCTGGTAACTCGCTTGTCTCTCTAGCTCTTCTTTCACATCCTGTAAGCTAGTTACTAGATACACAATAGCGTACCACTACCAGAATTTACCTTGCCCCATTCATTGCTAGTTGCCATGAGTGCTGAAACCCCTCTTGCAGACAGTCCCCATCACCGCCCCAGCTCCAACCATAAAAGCTGGTACCAGCATCTTCACATGTGCAGCGTATCATAAACTTAAAGCCACTTTCTACGCACCTGCAGCTAAGTCGGCAACTCAACACATGACTAAAGACAGAAAAAACAGCTTCAAGCAACAAAGAGGAATTAAAGTGCACCAGGTCAAACGGCAGCCAGGTCTTCAAGATGGCCAAATGCCAATTCCCCATACATACATGCATGCAACAGGAAACTAAGTGGCCTACTGACTGCTCCAGCTTTTCTATGCTACCACTCAAAGCAAAGAGAACATTGTTTCCATACAACCCCCTCAATCTTTCACATCACTCCAATGCTAGTGCTTCTCAGCCCCCATAGCCGCATTGCTTTCAATCAAAGGACAGTGAAACCACTAATACAACTCTGCATCAGTAGAACCTCAGCAAGCTAGGCAGACTGCCCTTGTTTCCCCTCAATCAACCTGTCTTGTACAACCCGGATGTCAATGGAACACTGTCAGCCCAAGCACATTCAAAAAAGATGCCAATGAACCCCAATGGCATGCCCCAATCCTAAGAACGCGGAATTCAGATCCCCCGTTCTCCCCCTTCGATCCACGTGAACCACCCCCAGCGATGTCAATTTTTCCTCTGCGGCATCTCAAACTTGATTGTATTGCTTGGCCGGCCCGGCTGCTGGCTGCTGACTCGTGTGAGCTAGTACTGCACATATCAGCACAATCATGAACCAGCATGGTGGCTACCATTACACCATCCTCCAGGCAAAACATAACCACATATCCCCCTGCAGACTGACTTGGCATGTGACGAAGTAAGCCTTCACTGTAGACATAAGGTCACTCCTTTGGTCAACACACTAAAAGCATTGCCACCACCACCACTCAGCAGCTGCACATTTGTTGGGAATCGACAATCCTCTAAGGCACTATAAATCTTGTCACCTATCGATTGAGCACTCCTTGGCAAGCTCCATCAGAAAAAAATGACATTCTAGCAAGGGTTACCGCCTCGCCCTTCCGCCCGTTCCCAACCTACTAAAGCACAGAGCAACTCCCAAATCCTTGGACAGAACTCCTCAAGCGGTCACAGTTTGTTCCTCCGAAACCAGAACCTGTGTGCAAAACCCAACAGGAGCACCAGGTAGTATATCCACAGGCCCCACCAAACCCCTGTTAGGCCTCGGTCGTGTGCAGCGGTGATTGCCAGCTCCACAAGGCAGACTGCTACAGCTAGGGGGTACACCTTGACCACATAGGCATTGTCATCAGCACCTACACAAACAGCAGCAGCAAGAACAGGAGGCTTAAAAGTACCAATACCATTCAAATTCACTGGATACTCTGTAGTAAGCTGGGTCGAAGTTTTGGGTAATGGTAAGGGCGCTGCATGATCTTTACACCCAGGCCCTGGAAAGGATCCGTCTCACAATCCCTTGCTGAACAACGACACACTACCTCTTCAAGAAGCGCTCCCTCTTGCTCTATGGCAAAGCTTGGGACTCAAAAACTTGGGATATGGAATTCCGATGGAATTCCGGTGGTAGGCAGAGAACCTGGAGTTTGGGTACCGGTACCAGTACTATCAAAGCAGGGAGGAGCCATGCAACAAAGATAGGTGAAGGCTGAGCAAGGAACTGAAAGTGCTGTGGCGCAATTCATGTGGCACACCACCCCCACATATGACTATCTCTGAGGGTCCAACCGTGGTATCAATGTGGCTAGTGGATCAAGGCAGCAGGTTCAATGCAAGAAGGAGCAGCTACATCCGCAGCTCTTTGAGCACTGCCACCAGCAAGTGCAAATGGAGTGATTCATTCACTTTAGCACATGTAAAATGCACTGCATGGCTGGGCCCCATCAGCATGCACGCAGATAGCCACAGCCATGGCAGACAGGCAGCGCCAGCAGCAGATACACACAAATCGTTGCAGTCCCCGCTCTTTTTCTAAGACTCCTGCTCTCCCATACAGAAACTGGCTGAAGTCATGTCACAATCCCTGCACAGCTGCAGCGCTATGCAGCGCCATTACCTAACTCTCACAGCACTATCATGCCTAGCCCCACCCAGCAGCTCCATCGCTATGGAATTTGCGATTCTTATCACACACCCAAGCCAGTGGATCTTATCCATGCAGCAAACAGAATTGTTGCTACACACCTTATTCTGACCCTTATCTTCCAACCTGACCTATGCGATACCCACCTAGCAAGCACCCTTCAAGAGCATTATTCCACGCAATACTGAGCATGAGAGTTGCCGGCACTGCTGCACTCCCCACCAGCTGCAGCACATCCGCCTCCTTCACAAACAGATGTGACAGACGCTCCTGAAAGACCCATGTGAGCGCAGCCAAGCTGGTACAGAGGAAGGCAGACCAGGAGATAATACGGGAAGCGAGCCGCCGCGCTGCTTTGGGGCCGAGGGGCAGTGGGGAGTGGTAGACATTTGCCACCATAGATTGGCCCACGTGTAGAAAGGACCAGGCCACTGACATCTGCATCTGCTGCTGCTGTTGCACCACCTGGGGATGGGGCATGAAAATGGCCAAAGCAGCGGAATGCTTACGGCTCTACGGATGTACACACTGTCGTTCCTTGCCTGATAACGGTAGGGCAGCTTTTAATGGGGAACATTTTGGGGAGTATGCGTACTTCAGCTTACTGCTTCAAGCATCGCTAAGATTGGATCCACAAAATTCGGGTGAGTGGGATACATGCTTGCTAAGAACACCCGAGAACCTCAACAACCCGTGGACACTTGTTACCGGGTAACCATGAGCACATGCCAAGGTCACCACAGGATGTAAATAATATTGCATGTTCTGAGATCAGGGTGCATGCAGCATCACTTGCAACGTGTCAATCCAGGACCTAGCACTGCTTCTTTGCCCCTATGCAAAGACCTTGACCACCTACCCCTCTCATGCACTAATCAAGCCTTGACTAACTGCAAAGCCATCCTGCTGAACGCTACGGCCCTAGACCCTCAAACCAAATCTCTCTCATGTAGCAACAAGATCTATTAATGCATATGGACAACGGACCCTGCCTCAATACCGCAAGCACCCAGCTCACCTGATGCCCTGCAATCATATTGGTGCCACTCCTAGCGGCAACCACACTCGCACTAGTGTAAGTGCTCAATATGAGCACCCCTCTCGTGGTCAGCGCCGCGTACCGCCTCCCAAACGCCCTCCAATTCAGAGATGAAACCAACATGCCCACCTTCCGGCACAACCCCACACGTTCTGGTCGCAAAAGCTTAGATTCTGATGACTGCCGCTCCCCCTTCCGGAAGGCCAGTAAAGGAGCATGAACTTCATCGTGATCTGCACGGCCTGTGCTGCCGTTGGTACTACTGCTGAGTCCACTGTTACTGCCCACGCTGCTACCATCGCCGCTGCTTCTGCCGCTGCCATCGCCGCTACTCCCACCTAGGAATCCCAGTGCAGTAGAAGTACTGTTACTGCTCCCGTGATTGCTAACCACCGTATATGGCTGCTGATTTGTTTCGCTGACCCGCCTCCGTGGCCCAAACTGCTGTCCAACATGCTGCTGCTGGTGCTGTTTCACAACATCACCCCCTACAGCCTGCCACCCTTCATCAAACCCCTTTAAAGGACTTTCCTCGCCATCATCTGAATTCTTCTCATGTTTAATCACCCCCCTCCCTGCTGCTACTCTTAGGCCCAACAAACCATCAGTTCCCGCTGCTACTGCTCCCGCGGGCGCTGCTGCTACTGCTGCTGCTGTTGCTACTGCTCCTCCAGTTTGTTGAGATGGCTGCAGCGGCTGCAGCAGCTGTTGCACTACAGTTGACATCTTAACAGCTCCCCCTGTTTTCCCTGCACCCCCGTAGAAAGCAGGTAAGAGGCCGCTGATGGAAGTGCCATAGCGAGCATGGTACCGTGCCGGAGCTGCATTCAGCGCTGCTGCCAAACCAAACTGGTGGCGCCGCCTGTAGATGACATAGGTGAACAAGAAAGCGCCAATGTACTGCAAGAGAGAAAAAAGCAACAGCGGTACCTATTAAGTACTCGAAATATGGGACCATTAGAACTGCCAAAACATACACTTCTGAAATGTCTCCTGTTTGGATCATGTTTTTTCACATGCTCCGCTGTACATCACACGATCACACCATACCATGAGGTACACCAAGTATTCTTTTGTACCATGCGTCGCACGGGGTTCCGTGCTTTGGCCACAAGACGGTTGTTATGGACTTGCAGTCATTTGCTGCTATATCAGCGTCAATACCGACTGCTCGAAATAGCTGCAAGTAGGGTCCTACGACTGCGGCCACGAAACCAACTCATTGGCGGGACATCTCCTCCCATGACACAAAATAGCATTATCATAACATCTCTGCCTCCCCTCTTCATAGCCATCTCCGCTTCCTGGCCTTGCCGCTACAACACCCCAACAGCTTTCCTTTGTAATACCTGTCCAGCCGCATCCACGTCTCCCTATCCCAGACAACCCCATACGCACCATGAACACTTCAAGCCAGTAAAAGCATTAGCTAGGGACGCTGCCATGCCATCAAGCTTCGTACACCATCCACCCACATCCACAACCCCCTATCCCAGGAACCCCCATACAACACCAGGAACACTCTAACCCAGTACAAATACAGCTATAGATGCTGCCATAAGGAAGCGCATGAACAGGCCAAAAAGACTGAAACAGGCCACCTGCTACCCAGTTCAAGCCCGTCACATGTGACAAAACACTTGCCCACCAACATCCTGCTGCTAGGGGTTGCCTGCACAAGTGGAACCTCGAGGGTTGACCAGGCTTGACCAGGTTTGCCTTGTACTGCATGCACATGGTATAAGTACTAGCCTCCACCCCATGTTACCTGAGACAAAACACTTGCCCACCCACATCCTGCAATTCCCCCTCCCATGCGGAACATGAAGACCTCATCCAATACCAAGTTCGCTGCAGATGCTGTCATCACCACAAAGAAGGGCGTGGAGAGGTCCAAGAGGCTCCTGAAGGCAGCTTGGCACACAGCCATGGACAACGCCGCAGGCAGACTCAATGCTCTGCATACAGGCACAGGAGCGGATGATTAGACATAGCTTTTGCAAAGCTACTCAGCAGAGCTGACGATTTAAGGTAAGAAGCACTTCCAGTAGTGCTTTGGAGCCACTCAAAATCTGCATCTGGTACATGGAAGAGGAAAAAGAAGGTCCCATGTACAAAAGTTTAGGTGTCTCAAGCAGAGCAGCACCAGCGCCCACTTCCCACCAGTGGTTACCATGATGAGCAGAAATGCAGCCCAGCAGAATAAGTGACATTCTGCAGATAGACATGGCCACAACCCTCATGTTGGCTAGCTAGGATGTGAGTCCACCTCCAAAAAGGGCATGTGCATATCAGGCGCGGCCCTTTGCCACTCCTGCCGTTACCGTCAATGAAAGGCCGTGACATCCATATGTGAACTGGTCAACCTACAGCATCCATAAGTACCCACCTGATTATGCAGTAGGTGCGCGCAAAGGGCATGATCTCTGCATTAGTCTGGAAGAACCCCAACACAGGCTCAGGGGCCAGCACAAGCAGCAGCACTAAGATACTGCTCACTGCAGCCATGGCTGCCAAGGCCTGCAGGAACCCCCTTCCCACTCCTTCCAGATCTCCCCTGGAATTTGCAGCTGCCATGTTCTGTGTGCAGATCACCGCCAAAGGTGTGAAGCACAGGAAGAAGATGACGTTGAAAAGGGCGGCGTTGGGGCCAAGGGCTGCAAGAGGAAGAAGTCCGAGCCTGCCCACAAAAGCTGTGTCAACCTTTGAAACAAAGGCAGGGCGCAGGCATGCCATGGAAGTTAGTGCATTAAAACAATTGATGAAATTGCATTTTAGCACAAGAGGAGAAGGCACAGTGTGTTGATGTGTACAGCTTCTTTGCAGGATGGGGACTTCGGTAGATGCTGCAATGAATTACGCCACTGTCTGGCACTAGGAGACAGCAGCATACCATTGTTTAAGTGAGTGGCAAGGATTCACTTAGATGCACAATTGGTTCATGCATTCGAAACACACTGCTGTTTATATCCATAGCCGTTCTGGGCAACATTGCAAGTCACCCTTGGGTTACACAGAACTCTGTACTGAGCAATGACCCTGCAACAGATGCAACTGCTTTTTATGACATAACAGCGTCCAGCATAAAATCCCCAACACACATCAAGCAAGCATCGCCAATGCAATGCTTTCCCATACCTCCTACTCTCTCATACAAAGCTGATACTTGTCCACATTTAAAACATTGGATACATCCATTGCTGAAAATGTGGTTGACATAGGTGTGTACTAGGCAAGAGAGGCTGCCTTTAGCACTTCCAGGAGGTTTGTGGTGCAACGAGGTATCGAATGCTGGGACTCTAAAAGTGCACCACAGTTCGGGTGAACAGCTGCAATGGTACGGCATGCAAAATTAGCATGTGGACTTGAAGATACATCGAATTCCACGGCACGCAGCACATGCTTTTCATTGATTTCCGGACTATATTCCAACCTTGGGAGCATTCAAACTGAACTGAAGCAACACTAGATCAACTGCTGAGACAATGCACGGACAATTCTGCTTACCAGACTCATCAGGGGGTCTGACATAGATGCACCCGCGCATGCCAAGGCATTCTTGAGCACGTCGTAGTCAACTCGACTTAGCATCCAGGGGAACTCCTCAACCGCTGGCACATGTCGCTTGCATGGCTCCTCGGGCCCGACTGCTCCAGGCTTAATGCAATCCGCTGGATGGTGTGCTGCATGTCCACTGAGTCTAGACGGCTCATGCGTTGTCAAATTCCGCAGCCTGCCTTTCTGCGGTCCATCAGCGTTCATCATTGTGGAGCTGAGATGCTTGGCCAAGTACTTGGTCAGCCGTCAGGCAGATACCCAGGTATGCCCGCTGTGCTCAGATAGCTTATCCCATGGGAGCTTAAGACCACTGAGAGACCTTCTCTAGTTTGTGATTCAGACCCAGGCCAAAAAAGCTGACCCCCAAACTAGTACCTCCCCAACACACTGTCGAGGCGCAGAAAAGGGGCACAAGTGCAAAGTAGGCAGCAGGACGGCTTACAGGCTGTAAGGAAACCAGGTTCCAAGGCAAGTAGCTGCAAATGTTACTGTCAGAGGCTCTCTGTGCTGGGTATTAATCTGAACCGTTAGCAGCCTGAAGCAGCAAACATGCTAGTGCGCGTCTGCAAGAAGCTGGCAACGAGCATACGAAAATTACCCACCTGGACGTCCCTGCGTCCCCCTCAGATACCCGCCAATGAAGTCAGCATCTGGGGCTCACACTACTCGAGAACCGCAGTGAGTGAGTGGAAGCACTTGTCGAGTGACCAAGACGCCAGAAGCTGGCCGTGAACTTGTTGAAGCATGTCCCTCCGGCATGAAAATGTTGGGCCCAAGGGGCGACTTACAAAGGTGCATGCTCAGCAGAGTCAAAGATTGAGGGTGACATGTGAGACGCGGTTGTGTTAGCAATATCATTGAATCGGGCATCCAGCATTCCATGATTTAGAACGGGTCTCACGAGGGTATTCTCCTTGCGTGGAGTACTGCTGCAAAACTGCTGTCTGCACGCTGTGCTGACGGGTACATGGAGCAACCCACCTTGCCAGGAGGTAAGCCAGGGCCCTCCACAGTCCAGCAGCCTGCATTGAAGGTACAATGTGCTCGTTGCAGTAGCTCAAAGGTCATGGGAGACCAGCCGGGTTTCCTGAGGATCCCTTTCATCAGGAAGATGTCTTTTGCAATAGCAAACACGCGGCAGATTCTCACTGACACTGCTGCATGCCAGATGCAGGCTGGGACACTTGTCAAGGGGCAGCTGTGACTGATATAACAACCACCGAGGACCATCCAAGAAACAACAGCAATAGGTGGAGCCAGACTCAGACTAGCAATGTCATCATGGGAGCAGCAACAGCAGCAGAAGCATGGGCAAGTAGCAGCTGCAGCCGCGATGGTGTAACACACCACTACCATGTCCATATGCACTCCTTCTCCGACCCCCGTGCCTTAGCAGTTGCTCACTCGGATCCAACCTATCCCAACAGCCAGCAAATGTGTGAAGAAACTCCATCCTTACCTAGCAGGGCAGCATCAGATTTACTCAGGCATGATGCCCATCGACGGCTTGAACCAGCCCCTTGCCCAAATCAGCCTTCTCTGGCTGGCACGATACGGAAAAAGGTCGAGCTCGCTTCATTACAAGAACCACTACCACTACCGCCAGCAGCAGCAGCATCAGCAGCTCAAATACCAGCAGCAGGAAAAGAGCTCTCTGCCTTTAAACAGTGGGAATGCTCAGCCTGCAGCGTGTCAAGAGACTGTAGCGAGGAACAGGCACAAAAGCAGGAGCAGGAGCCATGGTACCAGCAGCAGGCATCAAAGCAGCATCGTCTGCCCCATCAGAGGGGCCGGAGGAAGGGCTTATGGTGGAAGGCTTTAGTTGCTGCTGGTGCTGCCACAGCAGCAGTCTTAGCTGGTGCGGGTGCTGCAATGGTGCTGCTGCACCCTAGGATGGAGGAACTAGAGAGCAACTGCCTGCAGGTGGGTCGCTTGCAGGGGGTGGGGGTGGGGCGAGCCTTTGGGTTGCTTGGGGGATGTCGGAGGGGTATGGTACTGCTTGCAGCAGCTGAGCAGATGGATGTACGGCGAAACTGAAAAGCTGAGGCTATGACGTAGCATGTAATGCAGTGCTCACTGCTTTCCAGTGGATGGCATGGGGGATGTGGGAGTCTTGTAAGGCGGCGGTGGATGTGACCGGCAAGGTTTGTGTTCCTACTTAGTGGTTACGGAAAAAAGGGGCATGGTACTGTATAGAGGTGGAGGAGCTGGAGAGCAGCTGCTTCCAGGAAATAATTCCACACAGCTTCCAGCAGCTCCTTCATTGGAAAGGTCAATAGGCACTCAGGTGTCACCCAACTAGTGACGGATTTGGTGCCGTTCATGACTAGGTTACTGGTGCATCTGCAAGGGCAGAAATCTTATACGGTAGTTTTTACACAACTTCATGTTATAAGGTTGACTTCCTATCAATTCGTGCTGCTGCCTGCATGGTGTCTTGGAGGGTATCGAAGTAACATGTGCCTAGTAACGCATGTAGGTGGTTCATGAGCATGCCTTCACATATGCCTGTTTGAGAGCCTTGTTATGAAAAGAATATTATATATTCGCAACAAACTGCCTGGTGGACACTCCTGAAAGCAGAACCCCGTGTGGCATCGAAATCACGGTGACTTCTTCTTTTCTTCAGTGGCTGAAGGCCACTGCAGTGAGTGTAAAACTGCAGCCCCATGTGTATATAACACTTGCATTTCAGACCATTTCCCTAAATGGCGGGGCCTGGAGTCAAACCAACCAGAAGCACTTATCCTTGTGCAATGTTTATGGAGAATGCATGGATGGACTGTATTTACAAAACCTGCAATAGTAGGCACACTTGACTGGGATTAATATGACAGCTGTCCGTCCTGCGTTTTGTAATGCAGGCACTGCAGCACACAGAGAAGCTATTGCAAGATACTCATGAGCTGCAGCAGGATCGCTCCCAGCTACAGCAGCAGCTGCATCTTCTCTCGCAACAGCAGCAGGAGCTAGCTACTGCAAAGGAGCAGCTCAGCGCAAGGGTAACCGACCTAACCCAGGGCCAGGCGGAGATAGCAGGGGAGCAACAGCAGCTGCAGCTGCGGGTGCGACACCTGCTACAGCGGCAGCAGCAGCTGGAGGAAGCTGCTGAGAGGCTGCAGGAGCAGGTTGATAGGACCGAAGAATTGGCAGAATCACAGCAACAGCAGCAGCAGCAGCAGCAGGAGCAGCAGAAGCAGGAGCAACAAAGCAGCAGCCCCACTAAGCGTGAATTTAACGAAGATTCAAACTCGTTGGCAGCAGTAGCAGCAGCAGCTGGTGTCACCAGGGTGTCACCACACACTGGGTGCCTGGGTGACCGGGGTGACCTGACAGTGCAGCTGACGATCCCTGGGTTCACAGGTCTGCTGGTGGAGAAGGTGGGGGACTCTCAATTGGTGCCTCAGTTGGCAGGTGCTCTTATGAAGGAGGCAAAGGAGAGTGCTATACTGCCGCATGCTGCTGGGGTAGTGGTGGGGAAGGCTGGGGAGCAGCTGGCAAGGGTGGTGTGTCCTTGGAAATGG
The DNA here is from genome assembly GCA_963556185.1 of Pseudopediastrum boryanum. Taxonomy (NCBI): domain Eukaryota; kingdom Viridiplantae; phylum Chlorophyta; class Chlorophyceae; order Sphaeropleales; family Hydrodictyaceae; genus Pseudopediastrum; species Pseudopediastrum boryanum. The sequence continues at coordinate 6,951,961 of OY744507.1, forward strand.
AGACTACCAGGGAGAGTGAGCAACAGCAATGGGGACGTGGAGGGGAAATCTACAGAGTAGGTCTGGTTGAGGAAAGGCTGGAGGGGCGCAGGGCAGTCAGGTGCTCAACAGTGAGTAGAGCTGCAGGAAAGGAACGAAGTTGTGGGAGGTAGGAAATGAGGCCATATTGCCTCAATGGCAATGGGGAAGCAGATGGGAGACGGGGAGTCTGGTGGATGGGTTGGACTAGTGAAGTAAGGCTGCACTTAGGCTGCACATGCTCAGGGGGTCAGGTGCAGGCTTGAGGTGAGGTCAGCCTTGAGCATGAATGGAGGTGGGGGAAAGGATGGAATTCGCGGGAGGCAGAACAGAGTACTTTATTGCCTCATGCTGCTGGCAGTGGAGTAGCTGGGAAAGGTGGGTGGGATGTCCATAAAGATGGGGGCAGAAGGAGCAGTGGCAAAGGTGGAGGGCAGACTTGCTTCATTCTAGTCAAGCTGAAGTCAAACTAGGGTGCACTATGCCTTGGCTTTCTTAGTACATCACAGTGAAGCAGAAGGAGGTGTGGTCATGTATAATTGCCTTCATGCGCCACGCAACTGGGAAGATGAGCTTTTTTAGTGGAAGCTTTAGCTCAGACCAGGTCCTTCTATGGTCATCATTATGAGCAAGCCGTGGATGGTTTTAAAGTCAAACTCTGGATACGTTTCTTCACTAGCTGTTCTGAAACGGTTGGTTGGCTGGTTGGTGGGTTGCTCTGTCTGTGCTTGACAGAAAGGGCTTAGAATGGATTAGGGCGTAGTTTTAGCCGATGAGTTCCTGAAGAGGATGTTGCAATGTCTGTGTGCCCTGCTGAATGAATATAGCTGATGTTGTCGCTCTTTAAGTACTATACAAGTGCTGTATGTGTCAGAACCTTGAATTGCTCACAGTATTGCTAGGGCACAGTTTGGGACCCAAGCCGAGTTCCCGGGTGTTTTTCCTGCTTCAGTAGGTTTTCAAAGCACACCTATAGTTTCTTATCATCACATACTGTTTAGTGCATTTCTGGGTGTTGCTGGGCAGCTACTGGGCTGCTGGACAGGGCATGTGCAATTTACGACTGCAATACACCTAATGGGTTTGCTTTTATGTGTCAAATGGACTGTATTTGTAACGGGATGAGTGTGCGAGGTTTGACTTAATGTGAGGCTGTGAGGTTTCTGGGCCAGCTTTGGTGCCCTGTGTCAAGTTTTGTTCTGTGCTTGGTGCGTCCAGCTGTCAGCTCTGTCATGGGATTGTATACGGTGCTAAATGGGGATTGATACATTCTCGTCTGTTTATGATGAATGTATCATAGAGCTCGGCACCCAGTGGCGGGTTTGATGAACGTAGAGCATGCTTTGGCTTTGTCAAGGGTGGGCCCAACTTGTTAAGAACTAGTGCACTGCACAGCCCTCCGGCCCGACTTGTTAAGAACTAGTGCACTGCACAGCCCTCCGGCCCGCAGCACCCAAATTTGTCTCCAACCAATTGTACACATGATAGTGGATGGGGTGAGGGTGAGAGCTTGGGGCAATGAATTTGTGGTATGTGTAGCAAGCCTACTAGAAGTTACAATGAGTGAGCGTTCAGGACACTTGAGTGGGCGGCGCCAGGGCAGACCACTGGCTTCCACGTACTGGTCACTGTGGCACCGAGGCTCTCCCCCCCTCCAAAAGAGACAGAGGTCTGCCAAAAGTGCACACACAACTGATTCACTGTGAGTGAATGAGTGAGTGGACGCCGGGCGTTAGCCCTGCGTAGTTTTAAGGAAGAGGCGGTACTAGCACGCGTGGTGCGTTCCGCCCCTACCATGTCCTCCCATTCCATCATAAAACAGGCAAATGAACGTATATGGAGCTATCCGATGCCTGCTCTCATGGCTGCGGATGTGCCCTGCTGCTGGAGTTTCTGTCGATGTTGCCCGAGATCTTATTCACTCATCATAGAGCATGAACAGGAAAGAGCGGGAACCTACATGGCTCGTCAGCCCCATGACCCGCTACCAACTGTCCACAAAGACCATGACTCAAAAGCAACAGAGCATCACCATCAAGGCAACTCTATTGAAGAGAACACAAGGGAAAGAGCATGGATACGACAAAACCCTTCTGCCAGCCAAAGAGAACAGCAGATTCCACTGCAAAAACAGCATGCTTCTACTGTTCGCAGCACCACACATCACTACCACACACAGGAGTCTGCCATGCCTACAGGTGCAATGTACAAGACTACATATTTTCACCATTTTCACCATATAGGATGGGTACTGGATTGACCAACACACCAAAAGACCCTATAAAAGGCAAAAAAACGTACGCAGGCATAACGCAACTCATATGCATAGCAAGGTAGACTGCAGCCAGTGCAATCATGGCACATTGTCTATGCAATTACAACACGTGGTTGTATGGAAAAACATGCTGAGCATGCACATGACAGGTACCACATGCAAGGGTCCATGATGACATTCCTGCTGCGAGGCAAACATATATGTTTCTAGGGTCAGGGAGCAGACATAATGCAAAGGCACCGGCCTCAGACATACTTGCTGAATGCCAAGCAGAAGCTGACCCAGACATAAGCCTACTCCAGAAGTGGGTGTGGGTGCCAACGCTGTGGCACGAGCACAGCCAACAACTGCTCAAGAGCCACACATGGCCTTCATTAAAGCCAAGCAGGCTCAATATACATGCTATCAAGGAGCTGAGCAGGCGTGCACACCGCCATCGTAAGGTGCGTGCTATGCACCTGAAAGCTCTTGTGTCTGTGCGCACATGGCTACAGAACTCCGAAACATAATCGTCGATACCAGGTGGTGCACAAGGTGAAACCAGAGATGCAGGTGAGTCTGCTGGGGTCCAATGTCTCGAACATGAATGCAAAGAGTCAGTGAAGCAACCCAGCGAAAACAATCTGGCAAGGCCAGTGTATCGGTTCCAGCGCCGAAAACGGAACGGAACGTTCCGACCATCTGAGTGTGCAGGAACGAAGCTTGGACCTAGTAGAAGTCATCGTCCAAGTTTGGTGGCCAATGGATATGTCTAGCCCTGCCAACTTCTGCATGCAAGTTACCAACAGCGACACCCCGCACCTCTAGGACCTGTGCCAAGAAACCAGTGCAAAATTGAGAACTTTTTCTGCTGAAGCGATCTTTGTACCCTTACTGCAGCCACACTTCCCCCATACATAGATACAACCGGCCATGGAGGCTTTGGCCAACATGGGCACCCTAACCTGGCCCCCTGCTGTTGTGTCTTTCCACATTCCGTTTACGCGTTTTCCGCAAATTCCCCAATTTGGCCAAAATAGCCCATCTCTGCACAAGGACACACCCAGATGCAGCCCATCTGCTCAATAAAGGTAGTTATGCTGCACAGCAGTGTTTTAGGGGCACATAAGGCCCATCCATGATGGCCATAGCACCAACAGACTCGAAAAACCATACCACACACCCGCACATGCAAGACCACTTCTGCAATCATATGCCACGTGCATGCTAGCCTGCACATCATCTCCATAAACACCCACAACTGTCAGAGCTCCCCTGAGCAACACCACCTCAATCGTGCTTGCCTAATGCCTGACACAGAACCGATCATGTACTGCTGCAGTACAACCCCACTAACCACACCGAGCTTGGGGCTATAAAGCTCATGATTCCCTTTCCACCTAAGTCCAACCCTTCCCTGTCTATGGCAGACACTTCCTTTGCCTACCTACTCACTAAATCGCTTTGAGGGCAAGCGCTGCCGGCCTCGAGAACTGAAGTCCTTCCCCTCGCCTGCAGTTGCGGCTTTGTTCCCCGAGACTCTCCTGCTGCATGCACTGCTCCCTAAGGGCGCTTTCAGCTGCTTGTGCCACCTCGCAAGCACGCACTGCCTGCTCATAGGCTTGCTTCTGCAATGTGGCATGAAGGTTGTGGCTGCGCTCTGCCCTGGCAGCTGCTTCTAACCATTGAACCCTCTCCTTCTGGTACTTGGCACTGAGCTTTGCCAAGGTTTCTGTCCTGCGCTCAAGCTTGGTAAGGGTGCGCTTGACTGCTAGGTCTGGATCCCCGCCACCCAGCTTCCCCACTAAGAGATCAAGCTTCTGCTTAGCAAGAAGCAGCTGCTCAATTTGCCCCCTAGCCTGTTGCCGCTGACCTAAGGCTTGCTGGCGCCACTTCTCACGGCTTTGGGTCAAGTCATGCAGCTTCCTCTGCCACCGCTTGACAGTAAGCAAGAGATCAGCTGATGTGCCAGTGCTGTCTCCCAAGCTGGCCAGTACGGACTCAAACTTTTCCTGCAAGCCAGCTGCTTCTGCCTCCCTGTCGGAGAGCTGCTGCTGCAGTTGGGCAATCGTCCTACATAAACCCAGGAGCACAATTGGTCATGGAGGTGCTATGGGCAAGGCATATGCACACACTGGCCACACATTTGAAGGGTGCCCTGCATGGGAGGTTAGCCAATACAGCCAAGCTCCTACTCTGACTGGCAGACATGCTTACTCTTCATACTGCTGGGTTGTCCCTCTTGTAAGGTAGGGTGTAGGTGGTGCTACCACTGAAAGACGCTTCCTTGGCTCTGCCTGGCTGGGGATTTTGATCCATGACTGCAAGCAAGTAAAACTTCTAGTCAGTGAGCAGGTAGAGGGCTTGCTTGCCACGGCTGGCCATGGCCAGCCACGGCCTGCCATCACATATTAGCCTCAAAACAACTGCTGGAGTGCAACACATAGCAGGGTGTGTGTTGGTCGTTCTTCAGAAGGATATAGAGGCGAAATGCAGCCAAGCAGGACTTGCCTGATACGAGCTGCAAGCAAGGAACTTCCCATTGCTGGCCTTAAAGTCCTCGGACACCCCAGCCAGCCTTCTGCACACATGCAGCTTGCCTATTCTGAAGCATCGCAAGTCTGGCTGTTTCCCTACGCCTCCATCCTGTGGAGCTGCTGGCTCTCCAGGGTCGATAGGGTCCACGTCGTGGTAAGGGTTCACTAAGGTCCACGGCTCGCCGTCTAAACACTCGTCAGCAGGCAAGAGAGTGGCTTCTTTGAACAAGGAGTCCTCCTCTATAACCCTGCCATTGCTAAATTGGCTGTCCTTGTGTGAAAAACCGTGCAAGGCGCACTTTTTATTGGGCATCAGCGACGATTGCTGCCTGTACGCGCTACAAATCGTTTGTACGAAGCTACCAGCAGCTACCAATGCGCTTTGGCACAGAAGGCCTACATGGAATCATAAGAGGGTACAAATGATAAAAACGCTGATGCGTATTTGATGCTACCGACTTTCAAGAGGTCCCCGCTTCGTCCAAGCTCGCATCGCACCGAGAGGTATACCCAAACCATAGCAGTTTCGCTTAGCACTGAGCAAGCATTCATTCTATGGCTAAAGAAGATGTTCGGCACCTCCCGCCACACTCCAACGGTTGCCTACCGTACAGGAGGTACGAATTGGGAGTCTCGGCACGGAAGTGCGATCGTCAGAGCCTGCTCCGTTGACACTATTAGTAAGGGTCTGGAACCGATACAGTGGGCTGGGAGACATGCACACATGCAGAGCTAATGCTATGCAAGAGCGCTAGTGTTCCCAGATAACAAACAGGTGCGATACAACGAAACACGCTGCTAAGCTTGATGCAACAAACTGGCTGGGCCAGTGGCAGGAGCACCCATGTAAAGCATCCTTCAAACAAGAAAACATCACCACAGCCCCAACCAAAACATGTGCACAAAGCCTAGTCAGCAGTGGCGGGCTCTTGCAGAGATCCATGATCACGGGCTCTTGCACATGATCACGGGCTCTTGCACAGATCCAGATCCGCTGCCAAGCCAATCCAGCTCCAGACATACTTTTTGCTCTTGCAAAAGGATGTCTGGAGCTCATTTGCTCCATGTGCATCACCAGCAATTCCCTGCAAGGTTTAAGCATACAATGCCCTTGGTAGTTGCTGGATCACCACACCCTTCCTTGAAGTGACCGCAGCAAGACACCTTTACAAGACACAACGTATTGGTTTTGCTCAGTGTAGGACTTTACAAGCCTTAACTTGTCCCACTTGCCCCATTTGCAGCTCTCCCAAATAGAATGAACCTGATGTTGTGCACAGAAAGCCATGACAGAGAAGGGGCACTCACTCAGGTGCATAAAACCCCTTTCAATCGCTCACCAGCCAATGGTACACAAGGCTCTTCATATTAAAACACACCACCCCACTCAACAACCATTGATCAGCAGCTGTGCCAGCTCATCTACATCATCTTCAGCCCCAGCCCCAGGTCCCCCCGTTCCCACCATAGCAGGCCCAGCCTTAGAATGGCAATCTCCTGCTGCTTTGCTCCCTCTGCTTCTGCTGCAGCTGCCCGCTGTCATGCCTATTCTTCAATAATCTCCTGCTGCTCTGCTGCTTGGCGCAAGCGCTCTGCTTCTGCCTTCCATGCTGCAGTATGCTCTTCCCGCTTCTCCCCTGCTTCCTGTTGCTCCAGCAGGGAAGTGTAGAACCCTCCAATGCAAGCCCCAGCAGCTGCTCTCCATCCTCCTGCTGCTGCTGCTTCCTTGTTAGACTCTTTCAAGGCATGAGCCAGCATCTTCTCAGGGTCAACAGCACCCACAGTGGGAGCAGCTGGAGCTCCAGGGGGCTGGAGCAAACCATCCCAGTTTGCACCAGGAGTAGCAAACTTGGCAGGCCTTGCTGCAACAGCAGCAGCACCTGCACCATTAGCCCATGCATTAGCAGCAGGACGTGCAGCTATAACTGGCCCTGATGCTGCAGTTCCCCAGCCGCCTGCAGCTGTAGCTGTCTTGGGTGCTGCTCCCCAACCATCCCCACTACTAGCTGCAGCAGGTGCTCCACCCCAACCATCCCCAGCAGCAGGAGCATTCTCAGAAGCAGCAGCAGCAGCGCCCCAACCCTCAGAGGCTGCAGTAACACCTGCTGCTGGATGACCAGAAGCAGCAGGAGCTCCAGCCCAGGCATCAGCAGCAGCAGGTGCACCACCCCATCCATCTGAAGGCGCAGGAGCAGCACCCCAGCTGCTAGAGGTTGTGGGAGCAGGAGCAGGAGCAGAAGCAGCTGTTGCTGTTACACCCCAGCTATCAGAAGCAGGAGGAGCAACTTCTGCTGCTGTTTCATCCCACCCACTAGAAGCTGCAGGAGCAGCTGCCGGTTTCCCCCAACCACCAGCAGCAACAGGAGCCCCCCTAGCAGCTTCGTCATTGTAAGTGTCTGGAGCAGAGGCAGCTATTGCAGGAGCATACGCCCAATCTCCAGATGCTCCGCTCCTGTTGCTTGCAGGGGCCCTGGACTGTGCTGCTGCTGCTGCTGCTGATGCAGCACCCCAGTCTCCAGCACTGGCAGCTGAGACCGAGCCTGCATCATCAGCTTGAGAAGCAGTAACATCCCCCCACCCTGCAGATACTACACTCCCAGCCTTGGGCTTGAGTGCTGCTTCAGGTGCAGCACCCCAATCCCTAGCACTCGCAGCTGAGACTGAGCCTGGTTCCTCAGCTTGAGAAGCAGAAGCATCCCCCCACCCTGCAGATACTACACTCTTGGCCTTGGGCTTGACAGCTGCTTCAGGTGCAGCACCCCAGTCTCCAGCATTGGCAGCTGAGACTGAGCCTACATCCTCACCATTGGAAGCAGCAGCATCCCCCGACCCTGCAGACGCTCCAGCCCTAGCAGCCTTGGGCTTGGCAGCCGCTGCAGGTGCAGCTGCAGTACCCCAGCTGCCAGCAATGGAAGCTGACACTGAATCTGCATCCCCAGTGTCAGCAGCAGGAGCAGTGTCTAATGCTGCGTCCCAAGCACCTGGACCAGCAGCTCCTGCTGTTGCGCGCAAAGCAGGGAAAGCTGATCCATTATCCACTGCAGCACCGGCTGATTCAGAGGCTGCGACCCAGCCACCAGGAGCAGGGCTACGTCTTAGGACTGAGCCCCACCCATCTGGAGAGACTTCCTCACCCACTGGAACTGCCCCTTGAAACCCAGGACAGTGGCTTCTGAACCACGCACAGGGTGCACAGCAACATATCTCCAACCAAGACACTTCAACAAACAACCTTTTACCCAATTATCAAATGGCTTCAGAGTGATAGCAAGTGGACTAGGGTTTAGGGTTTAGACCCTACTTCAAACCCTAAACCCTAAGCTAGCAATGCACACCAGGATGCCCAAGCGGATCTCAAAATAGCACATGCCAGAGTTTTTCTCTTGCCCACAACCAGCCCAGACACTTAACCTCTCCAATAGAGTATGTGCTGCTTACTTATGCCTGCCCTTAGAATAAGTTACCTTCCCAATATTTCCAGACGGCTACCTGACACATATCAGCTGCCAAAAAAAGTGCCATCTTTTACTATTCCTGGTAGCACCCGCACCAAAGACCTCCAAAGACTAGGGACATGCATTATCAGGACGGTAATGGACCACTCAGCAGAGGCCGGGAGTAAGGCAGAACCAGTAACATGAAAGCTACACACAGAGTCCGCTATACACATGTCCTATTGCATCGTAATCTTCCGAACACCGCTGTGCGTCCATGTGCCAAGGCATGCGGGCGTTGCGATGGCAGATCCAAAAGAGAATCCCAAAGCAGATCCCATGCCTATGTCTTATCCACCGCAGTTACATGTGGCAGCCTACAGCAGGAACTAGCTTCACCAGCTAACGACCAAATGAACAAAGCAAACACCTCGGATCTGCTTCAGCTTACTATAGAAGGGCCCTCACACATGCCTAGCATCAAGTTGAGACTTGAACTCAGCTTGAGTTTCAGACAGTGTTTTGTCACTTCAAGACACTAATGTTTAGTATTTCTAATAGCCATATGTTTGCTGGTGAAGAAAGTCCACCACATCCTCCACCAGCAAATGGAAACACTGATTACTTCCAAACTGCATCCCCACCGCATGCCCATATGCTTGGATTGCAACTCAGTCATTGGTACAGCAACTATTCAATTGCAAAGCATCATAAACAGACTGCTGTTTCGAGAGAAGGCGATGCGTAATCTGCTGGTTTATGTTGATACATGATCCAGCTGCTGCTAGCCACTAGCAAACAGCTTGCACCCATGTGCACCTGCTCACTGGGCTAACTTCATGTTGCCAGAGCTGGGATGGACCTGAGCCTAGACTGGGACCAGACACCTCACTTGTTAAGCAACACAGCCTCACGGATCATCACTGCACACCGGGTACAACGGGCTCAAGCCGCGGCCACCTCGGCTCATAGGACAAAACCAGTCAGCTCATAATTCCTGTATGCCATATACTGATTGTTCGCCGGGTCAGGCACATAGGAATAAAATAAAAAGCTGATAGAGTCCGAGTTGCAGGTTGGTGCTACTCCCAAGCTGCCGCTTGGGAGTAGCACCCCTCCCTGGTGGCATTACAGCTTCGACTATAATGCCACCATTTACAGATGTGGCTGTCACAATTTACAGATGTGGCTGCTAGGAATTGTGACAGCCACATCTGTAAATTGTGGCATTATAGTCGAAGCTGTTGGCGCTTCAAGCTGCTCCTCTGCCGTACCGGTTTTTGCTTTCACAACGTAACCTCGGGGACTTAGCGCCCCTCCCTTTGTCACCTGGAACTTCAGCTGGGCCAAAGTCAAGTTGGTGCAGCTGGCTGTCAGGTTGAATCTCAGTTCAAAGGTCTGGTTGCTGAAAACAGCATCAGCCGGGGTCGTGTTAGTTGGGTAGTGGGCCAGAACGCCATATAAGACACCCCCAAGAGTGATACCATAATTAATATCTTGACCATTGGGAATCAAGGTGTAGTTGGCAATGACAGCTGGGACCAAGATGTTGTATCCTTCCAGAGTTGACGCCATAGGAACAGTGACCAAAGTTACAGCTGCAAGCCAACAACAACAGCAAGGTCGCTAAATGTCAGTCAAGCAGTGGAGTAAATGAATGTCCACAACGACAGGATCAACTGCGCAGTTCAGTGAAGTTTGCATAAAACTGAGCAAGCTGCTACTGGATAACACCTGCCTCCGCCAGCAGCAATCACAAAGAGGCACCTGTTGTGATTCAGCGGCATCTGCCTTGCTATTGAGTGCAAATCAGATACCTGGCAACTGATGCTGCTGTCTTGGTTATAATATACTTATCTGTCAATCTATGAGGCACCATGTGCAGCAAGTTGCAGAATTCAACATTGGAGGCCAACATGTCAGCCATGAAACGCCCATCTCTTCAAGTATGCGCACCGATGTACATTTTGACGTGCCTATCAATATACAAGCGTAATCAATACGGCAATATGGCAATATGGCAACACATAAATTGTTTGGCTTCACATCTAATGAGGTACTGGAGGTCATGTTTGCCTTGCAGGAAGGGGATACTCACAGCACTGGGCATCGACGTCAAAGCTCAGGTCAGCCGCACAGGTGGCACCCCCTCTTGAAACCTGGCCAGCAGGGCATGTGAAGTTACATGTGCTGCCCACGGTAATCTCCCCAGTACAATTCCATGTGACGTTTGCGGGAGTGGTGCTTGGAGGCCCAAAGCAGGTCGTGGGGGGTGGAGGAGGACTAGGTGGAGGGGGACTAGGTGGTGGCGGTGGTGGGGTAGTCACAGTGACTGCAACAGAGCTTCTCAGAGGCTTGGGTGTTCCTCCTGAAACTGGGGTGGGAGTAGAGACAGCAAAGGTAACAGTACCACTCCCAGTACCAGTGCATGCGAAGATAGCGACGCCAAGACTATTAGTGTTCTGGGAGGTGGGGTTGCAGGTGGCTGGCCCTGTCACACTCAGAACAATCGGGACTCCAGCAAGGCTGGTCTGCATGGGCCGAGCATAAATGGCCGCAACGGTGAAAGGTGTGCCGGTAATCACAGCGGTTGTGTTAGCGTCCACCAGAAGGTTTGCATTCGGGGGTACATTGGGGCCAGATTGCTGGGACCCGTCGCTGCCAGTAGTGCCCGAGGGGCAACTCAGGACTGCAGTGTTGCTACAGCCACTACCACCTGGCTGATTTGCTGCAGCCATTTGCTGCTGGACTACCTGGGCCAGACCACCATTTCTCATCTGATGCTGTTCCAGCACCTCCACCAGGGACTGCACGAACCCCAGGAGCCTCCTCCCACCAGTGAACTGCAGACAGCGTCCAGCAAAGACCAAAGTTATGGTGCTGGTTAATACTCCCCTCCATCAGTAAGACACAGCAAACCTTGGCTATTAGGGTGAGCTGGGTCAGTATGGTTAAGGGGCTGTCAGAGTCTGTGCAAGGTGCAAATTCGTGACTAGGGACAAAGCAATGTTCTTGAATGGTAGTGACCTGAATCATGATGTGCTCAATTTAGTCTGATTACTGTAAATGTATGCACAATATAAGTTGAGCCCATGTTGGCAGGTTTGGTACAGGTACAGGATCAGCACAAACCATCCTAAACCCTAAATTTTAGTTGGCATGGGAAACCTGCATATGCAAGTACAACAACTTGCGACATAGCTAGGGCTAGCTGCTTAAGTGACTAGGAACCCCGTCACTTTAGTCTTGAACCACATTCCAGTCTGTCGGGTGGTGCCATGGGCCCATGCTATCCAGTGGATAGAATCGCTCACATGGACTTAGCCTGGTAAATATGAGTTCTTGTACTCCCCGCTGGCATAGCCAAAATTGCTATGTTTTATATAAGGTCAAAGCGGCACGTATTTGACTCACCGCCAGAGGCCTGCATGTTGCCACAACCTTGACAGACGATCGTATGATGTTGGTCACAGCTTCCAGCTTGGCCCTGTAAAAGGCCTCCAGTGCCCTAAGCTGGGCCTCGCTGCAAGGTTCGGTGCTGATGAACGCAAGGCTAGTAGACTGAACCACAGGTGTGCAAGGCGACCCCAGGGCACCCCCTTGGGATGTGAACCCTGCTGGGCACTTGAAGCACTGGCACCTGGCCAGGAACTGAGGACGACTTGATGCCCTCTTCCTTTCACAGAGTGCCTGCCGTCCACTTGAAGAGAAGGACCTTGAATTGATCCCCCTTAGCGAGGCATTACAGTCCGCACCCCAATTGAGAGTCTTCACCTGTACCCTGGAGCACATAGGTGGCCACGAGGGGTAGCAGACCTCTTGAAAGTTGGCGGTATATTCTGGTGGGAGGTAGCTGCCATAGCCAGCAGCGCATCCTGCAGCCAGAAGTGGAACATCACATCAGCAATAATGAGAGGCACCCATCATGAAGTATTGTGAGTGGTTCTAAGAATGAAGCAGTCAGTGTCTGTGTGCTGATTCAATGCTGCATCAGAGTGCCCCTTAGGACTGTCGCCACTAGCCCTGAGCTGGTTACATGCATCCTTGTGAGCTCGCTGGGTCGGCACAGTTAAATGGCATGCATGTGCTGGCTGGGTTTCCTGACTCACTCTGACAGCCGACCTTAACTTCATGACCAACACTGACGGTGTGGCCCGCTTTTACAAGTACTCATGCCAAGGCATGGATGGTATGGGAAGTTGACGGTTCAAGTTGATCAAGTAATGGAAATCGGACGGCTGAATGATGGGCAAAATGAATATACCGAGGCAACATGTTCGAGAAATTGGAAGCACTCAGCCCTGCATAGATTCCGTGCACAACACGGCCAAGTATGACAGGAAGTGCGCGGCAGAATACCTCCAACTTGCTGCATGCATGTCTGACCACTCAACGCACTCGCGTTTAAAGCCAACGTAGTGCTTGCTTACCGCACCCTCTGCCGCTTCCCACATAGTTTGGGGCCCTACAGGTGAGGCAGCCCTGTGTTGAGCGCCTGGGGCACTTATTACAACCTGCAATTCAAGCGGGCATGTTGTGGCACATATGCCGGGGCTGGCTTCAGCCGGCCACGGTAACAGCACGATCGCAATGGTCAGGACATGAATGAGAAGGGTCGCTGGGGAAGGCCGAGATGCTCCAGCCATGGTTGAATAAGGCCCTGGTAGAGCTCGCTAACGACTGCGGGCGGTGGGTTGGGGGTCCTGTTGTGGAGACAAGCCCTCAGGCTTGAGTGCGAAATAAAAGTCTGGCAACTATGCACAAAGCCTCTGAAAGTCGGGAAACAAATCACCAGCAGCACTGGACACGGCAACTGCAAGAGACAGCAAAACGACATCCTGGTCCTCGTACTTGCCTTGTACCGGCTGTAAATGTTTGTCTCGTCACAGCCACTACCAATAACGCACGTAAGCAGGCTTTTGAGAAGGCACACCGCATGAGATGCATACCTACTTCTACAGTGACAAAAAGCATTTTGCCTCTTGCCAGTCTTTGCCCCGACTGGCTGCCACCTAGGCGGCGCCATCCGAAGGCATGGGACTGGTGGGACACAGGAGAAAGGCTACCCTCCGGGTATGCCCAACTACATTAAGCATTCTGGTGGGATTCCTTTTTCTCAAATTAAGCAGTTGATACGGTTTAGGACTGGTGCACATCATTTAAGAGTGGAAACTGAAAGTCCTTTTTTAACTGAAAGTCCTTTTTTTTTTGAAAGTCCTTTTTTTAGTCCTTTGTCCTGTTTACCAGGCACAAAGGCAAAAGCTGTGGGAGAAGCTGACTTCTGACCCTGATGTTGCTGCAAAATGTCAGATATTGGATGGCAAATCTGATGAGGAGAAGCTGCATAGCATGCTTAATGAAGAGTTCTGGGGTGTAGACGTCGATGAGGAGTCTGGCTTAGTATATGGCCCTTTCAAGCATGCATTTAAGTGTATAGCTAAACATGTTGCAGCTGCTTGGAAGATTAGGAATGCTTATGCTCACCCTTCTGATGTGGCGTGAGGTCCAACCAATGGGGTTTCTTACCAACTATTGCTTGCACCCGGGCTTACAAGCCCTCCTTGCTTTCTCAAGTAGGAGGGAGGCTCTTACCCCCATTGGGGCAGTGGAGGTTTTGGGTGATTTTGACCTAGCTGCTGGACCTCATGTTTAGGCATGCATATATTGTCATACATGTCGAAGTTTACCCGTATTCTGTTCCACCTCGCTGCTCTTTGTGACAGCTTGAGGTGCGGGGCCTATGGCACTTATTGCTATGGCATATCATGAAATGTACTGGAAACTGAAAGGTGGGTGCCGGCCCCCGCTCGGTTGCCGAGATCTGAGAGGGTCTGTCAGAAGTGTACTTTGGGCTCAGTTATGGAGGATGAGTATCATGTCCTGTTTGAATGCTCCACATATCACCACATTCGGTTGAAGTATGAGGAAGCATTGTTCTCAAATTTTGGAGGAGTGTCCCGGGCTGCTCGGTCTATGCGGCCCTCTGGGAAGGTCAGTGCTTTCATGAACCAGAACTCCCAGGAAGGTTGCTGCCTTTGTATCAGAATGCCTAGACTATAGGCGCTTTGAAGCATCAGACCTTCTACCTTATGCAACTAGGGAGACACTAGAGGAGCTAGGTCTGGTTGGTTATCAAATTGATACGTTTTCGTCTGAACTATGATGATTATATTGATGAGTCTGGCATGGTGTATGATGCCCATGGAGCCTAGTTTGGCTCCGTTACGGGCGCCCCCTTTGTGGGGCCACTTTGTAATCTGTAATCTGTCTCACTAGTATAAGACCGCAGCCAAGCATACGGGGTGTGATCCTCATGAGCTTGCATGAAGAGGAAGGCACAATACACATGTGCAGGAAACCTGCACTAAGGTTCAATCTGACTATGCAGCACTTGTCAGAGTTTGCAATATGCCAGCCTGGACATCCCACAGTGCAGCAAAAAGGAGAGGCATTGCAACCATGGCACCCCCAGCCTCTACCCATAGTCTGTGCACAAAGAAGGCAAATTGAACAGTGGCGTGCCTCTTATACAGACCCTTGGCAGGATAGTGCAGATCGGCTGCCAGGCCATTGCACTTGCAAGAGTATGCCTGGCGGAGAACAGAAGAACATAAGAACGTCATTTACTCCATGTGCATCTTCAATGATTCTCAGCGATCCCTTGCAACATTAGAAGCATACAATGCCCTCGGATTGGTAGTTGCTGGATCACCACACCCTTGTTTAAAGTGACTGCAGCAGGACACCTTTACAAGACACACAAAAATGGCTTCATTAAGTGAAGGTACTAGACGACTTGACCTGTCCACTTGCCCCATTTGCAAGTTCTTTCCAAACATACCAAGCTCAAGTTGCGCACAGAAAGCCATGACTGAGCGGGGCACTCTCACTCAGGTGCCTGGAAAACCTTCAACTCCTCACCAGCCAAAGGGTACAGAAGGCTTCTCAAATCAAACCACACCACCCCGCTTAACAACCATTGATCAGCAGCTGTGCCAGCTCATCGACATCATCTTCAGCCCCAGACCCAGGCCCCTCACCTCCCACCATAGCAGGCCCAGCCTTAGAAGGAACCCCATTCCCACCAGCTGGGGGAACCCTCAGCCAAGGCACTTTGTCACTAGCAGTGACGTTGGCCAGGTGCTGCTGTTGCCAGCCCTGCTGCTGGGTTTGCATGTAGGACCACCAAGCAGTTTGCTGCTGATGATAAACAGCCATCACTTGATGCCTGGCCTGCTCCTCCAGATGGGCCTTGTAAGCTTCTGCTTCTGCAAATCGCTTTGCCATCTCCTGCTGCCGTGCAAACTCCAGCTGTCGAGCCATCTCCTGCTGCTGTGCAAACTCATGCTGCTTTGAGATATCTAGCTGCCGGGAGAGTTCCTGCTGCTTTGCAATCTCCTGGTGCCGTGCATACTCCTGCTGCCGAGCAATCTCTTGCTGCCTGGCAACCTCCTGCTGCTTTGCTTCCTCTGCTTCTGCTGCAGCTGCCCGCTGTCGTGCCTGTTCTTCCTCGATCTCCTGCTTCTTTGCTGCTTGGTGCAGGCGCTCTGCTTCTGCCTTCCATGCTGCGATCTGCGCTTCCTGCTTCTTCACTGCTGCCTCTTCTTCCAGCAGGGAAGCCTCCAATGCAAGCTGCAGCAGCTGTTCTTCTTCCTCCTGCTGCTGCCTGGCTCGTGCAGCTGCTGCTGCTGCTTCCTTCTTAGACTGCTTCAAAGCATGAGCGAGCAGCTTCTGAGTATCAACAGCACCCCCAGTGGGAGCAGCTGGAGCTGCAGGGGGCTGTAGCAAACCAGCCCAATTTGCACCAGGAGTAGCTAGCTTGGCAGGCCTTGCTGCAACAGCAGCAGCACCTGCACCACTAGCCCAAGCATTAGCAGCAGGACGTGCAGCTATAGCCGGCCCTGATGCTGCTGTTCCCCAGCCGCCTGCAGCTGCAGCTGTCTTGGGTGCTGCTCCCCAACCATCCCCACTACTAGCTGCAGCAGGTGCTCCACCCCAACCATCTTCAGCAGCAGGAGCATTCTCAGAAGCAGCAGCAGCAGTGCCCCAACCCTCAGAGGCTGCAGTAACACCTGCTGCTGGATGACCAGAAGCAGCAGGAGCTCCAGCCCAGGCATCAGCAGCAGCAGGTGCACCACCCCATCCATCTGAAGGCGCAGGAGCAGCACCCCAGCTGCTAGAGGCTGCGGGAGCAGGAGCAGAAGCAGCTGTTGCTGTTACGCCCCAGCTATCAGAAGCAGGAGGAGCAACTTCTGCTGCTGTTTCATCCCACCCACTAGAAGCTGCAGGAGCAGCTGCCGGTTTCCCCCAACCACCAGCAGCAACAGGAGCCCCCCTAGCAGCTTCGTCATTGTAAGTGTCTGGAGCAGAGGCAGCTATTGCAGGAGCATCACCCCAATCTCCAGATGCTCCGCTCCTGTTGCTTGCAGGGGCCCTGGATTGTGCTGCTGCTGCTGCTGCCGATGCAGGTGCAGCACCCCAGTCTCCAGCACTGGCAGCTGAGACCGAGCCTGCATCATCAGCTTGAGAAGCAGTAACATCCCCCCACCCTGCAGATACTACACTCCCAGCCTTGGGCTTAAGTGCTGCTTCAGGTGCAGCACCCCAATCCCTAGCACTCGCAGCTGAGACTGAGCCTGCATCCTCAGCTTGAGAAGCAGAAGCATCCCCCCACCCTGCAGATACTACACTCTTGGCCTTGGGCTTGACAGCTGCTTCAGGTGCAGCACCCCAGTCTCCAGCATTGGCAGCTGAGACTGAGCCTACATCCTCACCATTGGAAGCAGCAGCATCCCCCGACCCTGCAGACGCTCCAGCCCTAGCAGCCTTGGGCTTGGCAGCCGCTGCAGGTGCAGCTGCAGTACCCCAGCTGCCAGCATTGGAAGCTGACACTGAATCTGCATCCCCAGTGTCAGCAGCAGGAGCAGTGTCTAATGCTGCGCCCCAAGCACCTGGACCAGCAGCTCCTGCTGTTGCGCGCAAAGCAGGGAAAGCTGATCCATCATCCACTGCAGCACCGGCTGATTCAGAGGCTGCGACCCAGCCACCAGGAGCAGGGCTACGTCTTGGCACTGAGCCCCACCCATCGAGAGAGACTTCCTCACCCACAGGAACTGCCCCCCACCCGTTAGACCCAGGGGCTGCCTCTTGCAAAGGGCCCCATCCCCCTGCATCCTTAGCTGTTTTCCCTCTTCCCTTGCGCTGAGTGGAAGTATCTGAGGCTGAGCCCCAACCAAAAGAGAGAGTCACAGGCTCCTTAGCTGTTTCCCCCCTACCCCTGGAGCCACCAGCTCCTTGACTTGCTTGCTTTTTCCCAGCTGATGGATAGCGCTGCACTACTGCTGGGCTGCTTGTGTCTGTAGCTGAGTCTGATGCTGCCCCCCAGCCATCATCATGAGATGCTGCTTTGATAAGCTTGGAAGCTGAGCCGCCTGCTGGCTTCTGACTGCTCCTTGCATGGCGATGCTCTTGGACCATGCTGCTGGTGTCTAAAGCATAGCCCGATGCTGCACCCCAACCTTCAACTGCAGCATCTGCTGCTCCCCAACTACCTGTGCTGCCAACAGCTATAGCTGGTTCTGATGCTGCTTCCCAGTCCCCTTCTTCTTCTGGAGGCTCTGCTAATTCCCCAGCCCCTGCAGCCCAGGCTTCCAGGCGTGCTGCATTGCTGCTGTCCCCGCCTGAAACTGTTTCTGCAGTCCAGCCGCCCTCAGCCCAAGGACTGCCCCCTCCATCAACATCAACTACAGAATCCCCTGCTGTTGGGTCCCATACTTCGTCACAGGCAAGACTTGGTTCGGTTGCGCCCCACTCCTGGAAATCTGCTGCTGGTACCTTCTTCTTTTTCTTTTTCTTTGTAGTAGCAGCTGAACCCGCTGCTGCCTCAGCCCATTCATCATCAGAGATAGGAGCTGATTCTAACAATGCAAACCGGCCCTTTGCTGCTGCTGGCACCTTAGCCTTTCCAGCAGCAGCTGGACCTTTTGATAATCCCACCCCACCAGAGATAGGAGCTGATTCAGACGCTGCACCCGGGCGTCCTTCAGCTGCTGCTGGTTCCGGAGCCCAACTCATAGCAGCTGAACTCCCTTCATCCCCTGCTGCTGAGCTGCCCCATGCACCAGAGACAGGGGCTGCCTCTAATGCTGCACCCCAAGGCCCTGTGTCAGCAGCTGCTTGCCCTGCCTTGCTGCTTTGTTGTGGCGGGAAAGGAGAGTTTGAGGCTGAACTCCAGAAGCCAGGTGAAGCTTCCTGGTCTAGTTCCTGATCTTCTGAAGGGCCCCAGACTTCTGCGAGCTGCAGTGATGAAGCAAGCTCCGGGGATTTGGCACCTGATGGTCCTGAAAAAGGGGGATAAGAAGAAGGAGGAGAGTACTGATCATCTCCTTCGTTGGCACTTGCAGCAAGAGCAATGCTGTGCTTGTAGGTGTCATCATGGGTCTGCTGCTGTCGTCTGCTTGCAACGAGCTGATCCCAAAGCTCCTGCTGCTGCTGCAGGAGCCAGGCGCCATCCTCATCGATGTCTTCTTCATAGTCCTCAATGCCCTCACTGCGAACGTAGCCCTGAAGAAACTTGCCACATGATGTGTCATCTGCCACACCATCTGGTCCTGAAAAAAGGTCTCCTTCAGGGGCTTCTGAGATAGCAGGGAGGTCCAGGCCAGCTGTAAGCCCAAAGGTGCTGCTGGTATCACTGCGACCAAGCTTCTTCAGGGCAGAGCGCCTGGCATTCTTCTTAGCTGCTTTGCTGGCAGCTGCAGTGTCAAAGCCTGGGGGTGGGTTGATGGGCTGGTCTTTGTTCAGGTTGCGGCCAAGGGGGTCTTGCTTCTCAACTTCAGGTTGGGGCCTGCAAAAGGACACAAGAAGTTTACGCTGGACTCCTTGCCTGACAAAGGCTAAGTTGCTTTGCAGCTTCGCTTCATGCGCTGCGCACAGGATCCTTCCATGTGAAAGCCATGCATGACGACACCTTACACAGCTGAGTGCCAAGCACTTTCAGCACAATCAAATTATACCCACTGCAACAGAATCCTTGGAATTGGTACATGATCAGGCAACTTTTACAATTTACATTCCATGCAGTTTTGCCACCCTGCAGTCTTCAGCCATGGCATAGTGGGGCAATGTTGCATGCCAGAGAACAGCAGAAAGCAAATGATGCAATGGAAGGTCCATTACTGGACTCATGGACCCCTAAAACCTCCTTGGACGGCTCACATAATGAAATGGCAGTGGAGCAAATCTGTCAAGGGCAGAAGGTAACCTTGGCAATCCCTAGATATGGCTACTTACTCAAATCTGATGGGCTGGGAAGCTGGATGATGGATCTTCCTGGAGGCGCTGGTCAACCCTGGCTTTTTATCCTTCTTCTCAGTAAGCTTGGCGCTTCTATCAGAAGCTGCATGGTTGGTAGCATGTGCTGTGACATTGACCTGCATGGAAAGGGTTGTAGAGGTGTCACGCGTGCCCATGGGAACTATAATGCTTGCCAGGAGCAGAAGTGGAGAGCAACACATGAGATAATGCTTTACCTGCTTCTTGGGCTTCTTGATGATGATGGGATGGCTCCATGATACCTGCAGGAGGAGAAAAAACAGGCTGAAGGTCCCCCAGAACTGCATCATGAAGCTCTCTGTTGTCACGTCAAGGTCGCATGCATACCTTTCCCTTGCAGGATCCTTCTACCTTCCCTTTGCCCTTTGGGCAGGGCCATCCAAAGCCGCGGACCCTGCATGAGGAGATGTACATGGAGCAAGAGCATAGGGCACCATCATGCGCCTGAAGGTCTGGGCCTAGACTCACCCGCCCCTTGTGGCCAAGCTGAAACCTCGGGCGTACTTGTGCAAGCATGCCTCATGGTATATGTCCCCTCCTGCATCTTCTGCATGGCACTTGTGGGTGCAAACCACCCGTACGCAGTCCTGTACAAAGCATAACATGTTGAAGAGGCATGTACTCTGGCAATGTCAGAGCAAACGCACTTGCCTGAAACTCAGCATCTGCTTCCAAGCCACACCAGTTGCACAGGCCCCGAAGCTTTTGAGAGTCGTCCTCCACAACTTCTGATCCCATGGCTAGAAGCACCAAGCAGACTTTGCGAACTACTGACCCACAATTGGGGATTGTAGCATACGTGATATGTCAAACAACCAACCTAGGCACAAAAGGCATGGCTAGCACTGCGTAGGTTGGACCTGCGGTTAGTACCAGTGGGATCGGGCAAAGACACGAAGCATTGGTGCAATTTTGTTTAACGTGCTGACGTTCCATGGACTGAGCTCATCCACGTCAAAACGAAAGGGATATCATGTCAACCATATGTGCTCCATGATGTTAGGCCCTTCATGTCGAAGCAGTCACCTCTCACTTGTCGAGGCCCTTCACTTGCAGCTACAGCCTACAGCTGGCGTACCTCCGGAACTCAACATGCTTCACCGCTCGACCAATAGGGCCTCAAGAAAAACTACGAATCATTACATAGTACCTTTTGCCTGTCGAGTTGCCGCCATGGGGTGAAGTGCCCACGACTCTTTCGTAGTTGCAAACGGCGATCTGAGTCGGTTCCGAACTCTGAACGTGAATTTCATTCGCACTTGTCGTGCCATGATAGTGTATAGATCAACAGGCACTACGCGATTGCTCTCATCCCGTTCATATCTGCGCCGTGTTTTTGAAAGTTCCGAAACTGACATGGCGCAACCACCGGTGCCTGGAGATACTCGTACTGGTACTTATTCTAATAGTATAAGTTCGACTTCCTCCCGGCCAGTACCACACTGCACTTGCACCTTCCCGCAAGCTTCCCGCCTGCACCTTCAGATTCCGCAAAAGCCACTTAGTCCTTGGACACTTCAAAAGTGCACAAGCTGAACTTTGACCAAGCAACAGAGCACATCCATGGAAGAGTTTTTCTGCTCAATTCAGGAGACATGCAAGGAGACATGCAAGCTTGCTCATGTGCCTACACCCTACTTAGCGAAGACTATGCCAGACAACAGATGAAAATTGATGGGTAGGTAAGCCATCAACTTGCATCCTTGGAAACAAGTAAGCATCCAGGCCTGCCAGACCCAACACACCTTTTGGGTGATAAATCTGAGCAGCCTCAGTTTCAGCTGGCTGCTAAATCCAAATGGTATATCACTGCCTGCAAACCACAAACAAACTATAATGGACTGCCACCACAGCGCACATAAACCCACGCTGCTTTGCTTGCCAACCCAGCACAAAAGACAAGCAGAAGCAACAGAAAGTTATCAATAGCATCAGCACCAAGGAAGACGGCAGGCAGACCCAACTGAATGGTTGCCATTAATTTCAAACAGGTTAGCCATTGATTAGCAAACTTGCGAGCTCATCTACATCCACATCATCAGCTTCCTCTACTGCATCAGTAGCAGAAACACCCGCCAGCCAAGTTAGCTTGTCAGCAGTCACAGCTGCCAGCTGCTGCTGCTGCCACTCTGGCTGCTGTGCCTGCACGTGCGCATACCAGGCAGCTTGTTGTTGCTGCTGCAGCTGATAAGCCTGGGCTGCAGCCTGCTGCCTAGCCTGCTCCTCCAGCTGTGCCTGAAATGCTGCAGCAGCTGCTTGATGCCTTGCATACTCCTGCTGCCTGGCCAGCTCTAGACGCCTAGTCTCTTCTGCTGCTGCCGCTGCAGCAGCAGATGCTGCCTCTGCCTGCAAACGAGCCTGCTCCATAGCTGCTTGATGACGAGCATACTCATCCATCTGAGCCTTGCGGGCAGCTTCTGCTGCTGCTGCAATGCGAGCTGCTTCAACAGCAGCTTGCTGGTGTGCCTGTTCTTCTGCCTGTGCCCTGCGCCTGGCTTCCTCCTGGCCATTATAAGCCACCATCAGAGCTTCTTGCTGCTGACGCTCCCTCTCTGCCTCCAAGCGAGAAGCCTCCAAAGCCAAGCGCATCTGCTCATCGTCGCTGTCGCTGGGCCTGGCTGCTCTTGCTGTGACTTCCTGCTCAGACAGCTTCAGGGCCTGCAGAAGCTCAAGGTCATGGTTGTTATCAGGCTCTGCAACCGATGGTGTACCCCAGCCGTCTGCTGCAGACGGCTCAGGTGCAACACCCCAGTCACTAGCAAAGGCCGAGGAGGATGCACCCCAACCACCTGCAGACGGTCCTGCAGGTGTCACAGGGTCAGGATGTGCACCGAACCCACCCACTACCTCAGACCTTGCTGTGCCCGCACGGGTAAAGCCAGCAGCAGGAACAGGAGGAGGACCAGCAGCTGGCTTCTGCTGCTTCTTTCCGCCCACCTCTTCCCAGTCCCCAGAGCCATCATCAACCTGATAGGTGCCCGGAGCATACCCTTTCCGAAGGGTTTCAGGCAGCCAAACTTTCGGCCCCAGCTTGCCCAAGCTCGTAAGCTGTTCCAGACTTTGTTCTTCTTCACCTTTCTCCTTATGATGCAACACCCTAACCACCCCAGGCCCTGCTGAATGCTGCTGCTCAAGGAACTGAGAGTCGTCTCTGTCCCCACCATCCCCATCGTCCCCTCCTTCCCCATCACTGTCATCATAGTCCCCATCATCGTCGTCACTATCCAAGTAGTTGCCAAGCAGCCGCTGGTAGGCCAGGGGGTCCCTGATGAAGTTGTTGGCTCCAGGCATGAGCTCGTCAGGGCCATCAGGACCCTCCATGATAATGGGCAGGTCGGACCCTGAGCCGGTCTCCAAATAGCCAAAGTTGCTGCTGGTGTCACTGTCCCCGGACTGAGTTCGGGCCATCTTCTTCAGGGCTGCACGCTTGGCATTCTTCTTGGCAGCCCTGTTGTTGGGGACTAGGCCAGGGCCGGTCTGATCAAAGCCAGGGGGAGGGGCTGCGGGCGTGTCTTTGCCTAACTTGCGGCCCAGGGAGTCTTCTTTCACTACCTCTGGTTGAGGCCTGCAGTTGCACATGGGCACAGGTTTCAGCACCAAGCGATATTACAAGCATTCATGTTTGGGAAAGAACCAGCCCAGGTTCAGCGGCCTAAGTACAGGTAGTAGGACAAACATTATGAATGTCTGGTGCTGATACTTATTGAGTCTTTGGCACATGCATTATAGCCGCTGCAACATGCATGCTGGGAAGCCCTCTGCAACCAAGGTTAATTCTACATTAATATGTTCCCATTCAACAGCCTGGATACTGAGCAATACTGGAATTGCACAGATGATGTCTACCATGTCGTCCCAGATGTGTGCAGTTGCCCAGTACTGCCTGACTGTACAAAACCACCTGCACAGACTGGTTCTATGAAAACATCATGCCTGCCCCCAAATGAAAATGTACCCGTCCTGCAGAGGCTGCAGGACAAATTGCTGAGCGCACCCCTGAATGTACTTACGCGAACCTGACAGGCTGCTGGGCTGGGAACGCATGGGCAAGCTTTCGTGGTGCATTGTTCAGTCCAGGCTTCTTCTCCTTGACCTTGTTGGCGCCTGAACCAGCTGGAGCTGCCTTGGGACCCTGGGGTGGACGTGGAATTGGAGGAAGCACAGCCTGCAGATGCAAACGAATGTCAGCATGGACAAGGAGATGCACACCCCGTGCTAGCTGCAGAGATGAAGGCATGGGTGACATTGCTACACAATGTTTGGGGAATTACCTGCTTGCGGAATTTCTTGATCTTGATAGGATGATTCCATGCTACCTGCAACAGAAGTGAGTACAATTTGGCAGGAGCCCTGAATCAGTCAAGACCTGCGGTACAAGCAGACCTTAGCTTACCCTGCCCCTGCAAGAGACCATCCCTTCGACCTTTCCTTTTCCCTTGGGACAGGGCCATCCAGAAGATTGAGACCTGAACATGGCCAGCATACATCATGTAAGCCTCTGCCAGTTCCAGAGGCACTGTATGAACATGAACTGTAGCGGACATTACCCGTCAATCGCCCTGCAGAAGCTGCGGATGTACTTGTCAAGACAGTACTGATGATAAAGATCCCCTTCAGTGCCATCTGGATGACATTTGTGCGTGCATACGATTCTGGCGCACTCCTGCAGGACATCGGAAGCTGCCAAGTAAGACTTTCGTGCGATACACCCAGCGCTTCTAAGTAAGGAAGCGCTGTCCGCATGCTAGCATTTCACCATGCCATACACAGAGCAACCGTGTTGCGTTGGTAGCAGTTCGAGAAGCAAGGTCGAAGACATCCGCTGCATATACTGGTCATCTGTGTCCAGAGATTTACCTCGAGCGTGGCGTCTGCAGTAAGACCACAAAAGTTGCAGAGACCCCGGAGCCCCAGTTGATCCTGTTGATCTGCTTCTGCTCCGCCCATGCTTGATGATGTTATTTAGGTGCGCGGTGACCGGAGCAAGAATACAAGCCTTTCCGTAAGCTAGGGACCTTAACCGCTTCAGCCACGCAACGGTTGCGGAAATCGGTCCCAAACCCTTCCTAAAATCAGGCAGAAAACACACGGTGAGCCTGAAACTGTCCGAGGAACCGTTTCCCACGAGTAGTAGCTTGCTTGCCAGAGAGTTTCCGAGCATACTGCGATGCAGCTATGAGTGGTCTAGGAACCCAGTCTGCCAAGACATGAGGCTGTCAAGGTGCGAGTTGCTAGAAAAGCTCCTCTTCCGAGTGTAACCAGGCTGTAGTGCAGTAGCGAGGCCCCAAGTGCACACTCTCGATCATATATGCGCGGGCTTGACTGCTTCAGGCCCCTCTTTCAGCGTCTGAGCTACCGCACGTTAGTCGTGGTACCAGGTGCGACGCTGTATACCTGTGCTGCCTGAGCCCAAGGTAGCATCTCCCGAGTGACGCCGCCGAACGTCTGCTCGTTTGTAGGACCAGCAGATAAAATGGCTGCCCCACAGCTTATTTGGGAGATTGTGAAGGGCCACAACAGCTTCGTAAGGAAGAACCTGAACGGAGCCATCTTCTCAGCTGAGCCTGGGAACTTGTACAACAAGCATTCCTACAAATACAGCGGTGCGTACAACCCCCCAGGGTATGCAGCCATTTGGGAGTTTAAAGGATTGCTCAGATACAGCAGCTGCTGTGTGCCAGAGAAGCAGTGACCTCGGGAAGCTAATGGTTGCAAGATATCTGTCAGTCAGTTAGACCTTGCAGCTGGAGCTCAAACCCCCTGGTGTCTTTGAAAGCAGCGAGTCTGGCCACACGCAGGAGTTGCCGAGACAGGGTATGCAAGGGTGCTGGAGCGGCCCAGTGAAAGGGGTTCATGTCTCAGAGCAGCAGGGAGAGGAGCGGCAGCACCTTCTGAGGATAGCCAGAACTGCAGCAGAAACAGAAGCATTAGCAGGAAGACATAGAGCCAGTAAATGCATACAAGCAGCTTCATGCTTAGGCTGTGCACCTGCTCAGCCTGGATTCAGCTGCTCAACGTCATGGGCAAAAGCAAGCGCAGCAAGACATCGCAGCAGAACATCTGAAGTCAAAGGTTTTAGCATCACGTTGTAAACAACGATGAGTGTCCAGGTCCCCATGCGCCAGCAGCTGCAGCACCAATGCTCCTGGGCCCTCGCAGCAGCTTGTGGTTAGTCCTATTGCTGTTCATGTCCCGCCCATAGGCTGACCATTGCTAAAACCATGTGCTTTCCATGTACCTTGGACCGCTCCTCTTGCTAGTCATATGTGCCTTCCCATGTCTCTCTGTCACAGGTATTGCCAATGCCAAGACTGTAGACATCCGTGCTGATGGCGATGCCGTCGCTGTGACCACCAAGCGCAGCAAGACCGCCAACCAGCCTGCGAAATCCACCAACACGGCTGCCACCAAGAAGCATGCACGCAGGGTGGTGTCTGCTGTTGGCAAGAACGTGGGCTCTTATCGGCCAGACCTTAAGGTAAAGACCCTGGGAAGCACTATGGAGGGGTTTTACCGCAGCAGCAGCAGCAGCAGCAGGGCAAGGGGCACTAGATTGGATATGAAAAGCCAAGGGCCTCCTGCAAAACATAAAGGGGCTTTGCAGGAGCACCAGCAGCAGGGGCGGGCAGGCAGGTTTCCAGCTGCTGCAGAAGGAGACTGTTGGAATGCTGGAGTGCCCTGGGTGTAAGGAGCTTTATGTAGGGGGCCGCAGGACATACCCATTTCTAGCCACGCAGTAGCAGTAGCAATGGGGTTCCAGCAGCACACAGAGGTCCTGTTGAAGGCAGAAGGCCCTGACCAGCAAGGTGATGGGGGTGAGTATAACTGGCAGTATGAAGCTCCTTTTGGACAAAGCAAACGAAAGGGCAGCATTTCGCTTGCTGGAAATAAGCACGCATAAAAGGACCACACAGCAGCAGTGGCCATTTGAAGCAGTGGACACAAACAAACAAGAATTGAAGGTGTGGCTGCACCAAGGCAGCTAGGTCGAAATAACCAAACACACCGGGGTCAAACCCCATTTCCCTACTCAGCGATATTGGGAGAGGTTCTTGCTCAGGCAGTAAGGTGGTTCTGCAGCTGTCATAGCAGGGTGAGAGCTAGCTCCCAAGGGGTGTGGGCCGGTCTATGTCTCAGCAAGGAGCAAATTATGTTATGCTAAGCAAATTCGCCACACAGGGCAAGTGGAATGTGCGTATGGCAGTGTAAAGAGGCATGTGATCGATGTTACAGGCAAGTACGCATGCAGTAGGGACCCCTAAGTGGGCACTGCACAACTGTGGTCTACTTCAAAAACGTGTGCAGAGAGTAGGCGCTGGGCCATGAGTTGCCACGGCCTTGCGGCTGCTTCTGGCCATGACTTTTGAGATGGGAAGCAATATACATTTGATGAGTAGCAATTTTGCCCTCATGATCAGACAGTAATTGGTCATTTTTATGTCAATTGTTGAAATTATAGCGAAACAAACAGCATTAATGCATCCTGCACCTCACCTTTTGGCTGATGGATCTGGTGCATCTGCCCAAGGACTGCTGGTTCCACGTCTGCTGGACCAGACTGCTTTGCATGGAAGGGATCTTCAGCCACTTCCTCATACCTGCTGCATCTCAAAGGGGTTTTCCAATGAAGTGTTGTTAGTCATTGTTTGTATTCTGAGGGTGATTTGGCAGGTGTCTAATAGCACATAAGGAAGAAACACAGTTTCGGTATTCAACATGATTGTTGAGTCACAATATGCTCAGTGGCAATAGTAACTGAATGGCTTTGTGCGCTGCTTGTGTTGATTTTGTGCCCGCAGAAGCAGGCCATTGCCCGTGCCAGCGCTGTCCAGAAGAGCCTGCGCGTGAAGGCTGCTGCCACCAAGGTTCAGTGATTTGGGTAGCAGATAGGAGGTGCTGCTGGAACAGACTCGTGGAAGGCTATGGTCTGATTGCTGCTGCTGCTTAAGCTTGAGGCAACTGTTACATGTTCGATTCCTGCGATTGTGTGTGTGTGAATCTTACATTGGCAAACCCATCGGCACGCGTGCGGTGCCACAGTTCACCACAGGGGTGGCAAAGCCACTAACACAGATAGAACCAAGAAAAACTGAACACCATCCACCAGTTGGAACTCCATGATCATGCATGTCCAAGCAGATACAATGATGCAGAATACTGGCCCTGGAAAAGTGCACACACAATTTTTATTTTTTAATTTTTTTGGGGTTTTTGATTTTTTGTAATGTCACTTCCTTCTAAACTTAGAAATACAAAACATGTTATAGCAGCCTTGTCTGACCTGGAGCTTTGTAACACCACTGGCTTGGCATGGAGATGTTCCTGTCCAGGGGGCTCGCTGACCGCTAGAAGCAGCTCACCCTTGATTCCTTGAGCTGCTAGCTAGTGTACCAGTTAGTTATACCAAATGGCTCCGTCAAAGCGGGGCGCCGGTGGGGGCAGCGCCACCCACTAGGAGCCAACTAACGGCTCCAAAGGCATACTCCAAGTTCCTGCCCAAGGCTCACTGCAATGGCTGCCACGCACCATGAGCCCACCCGTACTTAGGAGGTCCCTTGCTATCAATGTATGAACATAACATAACAGATACAGATTACAAATTACAAGTAGTTGGCCCCACACCGGGGGCACACACACATTCAAGGTGTGGCAACGGCAAAGGGCTGCTAGGTCGAAATGGCCAAACACACGGCGGCTGATCGGATGGATCCAAACACTGATGGATTCAAGACCACCAACATAGAACTAAGACCTAGTTACCAGGGATCCATCTAGGGAACTTTAACCAGTTCATCATCAGACAAATCACCAGAAAATGCCGACTCTGATTCAAACATATATAAACACTGACCTTCCGGAAGCAAGTCCACCACATCAGTGCCACCCGACCGCTGGTGGCGATACCTACAGACATGAACGCAGACGGCAACATACTTGACCAAGGCTGAGAGAGGAACCCTCCCAGTGGAGGACAGTGCCCAAAACAAAAGTCAGCATACCTTACTAGAGAACACAGGTGGTACAACAGCTTGTTAAGCTGACAAGAATTGTAGGGTGTTACACGAGAAGAGGTAGTGAGCCTCATCATCCACGGCTGTGGAACTACAGCACAAACAATGAGCCAACGTACGACACGTTGAGGATGTAGCAGGACGGGCGGATGCCAGCGTCAAGTGTGAATGCGCAAATGATGGCAGCCAAGACGAAAACGCAAGAAGCGTACCAACACACCATGAGAGAGTCTACATGAGTGAAAAGAAGGGACCATACCCAAACCATGTGTACCCACAACCCTGAAATAAAGACCAAGACGGGATCCAGTACCACGTTCAACCTGGGTATGTCAGCCCAGCCCATTTTGACTTGCCGTGCGCTGACCAGTTTACGGTCCCAGTCAACAGCAAGCCAAGCAGTTTAATGCCTTGCTAAGGTGCATCTGTGCAGGATCTATCATGGAACTGAGCTGTGACAATGACAGGATGTGCCCTGAGCAGATCGATTTATGGAGCCCTTAGTGCAGAGCACTCTGAGCACCGTATAGTCCGCTGTGGTATCTACCAATATTTGTCAGCAGTCACCACCTTCCAAAAAAGTCAGCGATTGGCAAATTGTCGGGACATTAACCAAGGGACCTTGCTATTATGGCGGGATGACAACCGCCACCTTTTGCCACCTGGCCTAGCCTCCAAGCCCAGCACACATGTTGACACCTTGCTCAAGAAATAGTTCAATCTTGCACATCTGCAGGACAACAGTTGTTCCACTTCTACAATGTGTAAGTATGAATATCAAGCATGACAACTGTCCACTTTCTTGCAAACACCTGCGGTAGGCTCTGTAGTGACCTTATTGTTGATCGCTGCACACACTAGTGTAGTTACAAGAGGTGCCTTGTCGCTCTGGCAAGGCCCAGACTAACTCAACACAGATCTTGAGTATCGCAGGTGACATTAGTGCAGATTAGCCAGTAGCACACGGCTTACAAGAGGAACAGCACAGATGGTGCCCCAGTGACGCAAAAAAAGCATGAGATATTTGATTGACCTGAACAGATGAAAGGCTCTGGACAAGGCAATTACCTGGACAGACAGAGCCATACTCCGTGCACACCAGTGACTATGCCAACTGTCTCTCCTACCAATTGTATCAAGACACCATAGTCAATAGCACTTCGACAGAAGGGGTACGGTTCAGCTTATCCATAACCCCCCAGCAGCCTTAGCTCGTCTTAGCTCTCAGTATCGGTTTCTCTCGACACACACTAACAAACTGGTTGGAGTCATGTGGCGGGTGCTGCACGCCCCAAAAGCTGTGCAGTGACCTATCTCATTTATAATCCCCAATCCAGCAGTATGAGCTGGGTAAGGAAAAAACAGTAAGCAATGCCATCTCAACTCTCTAGCAGGCTCACTCTCTTTCTCATTTACTGTTCTCCGCTAAACTAAGAAGCTGGCAGGCGTCATCTCAGGGGCCCTGCATGCATGGCTGCAAAGCTGTGCTGTGATCCATTTTACCAATAGAAAAAACGTAATGCGCGAATAAACACATGCGTGCAACAAATTAGTATGCTTCTGATGATTGAGCCCATCAAAATAGCTCTGATAAAAGAACGACCTGCTGCATCCCTGCTGGAGCGCAAGCCTTTGGTGTTGTTTGTCATGCAACTACGGTAAACTACAATATCCCCCTCAGAGACATGCTAAACCACAATGATTTGGGACACTGGAACTCTGTCCCAGTTCAAACCTGTGCCAGTCACATTTGTCACTGTGAATGTTAGCCTACCGGCACTTCTCACTTGTGGTGATCTGTTAGTGACGCTCCCACTTGGGCTTGTCATCACCCGCACACTTGTACTGCTGTTTGTACTGCCAGCAAAATCCCACCTGCCAATGACGGTTGCCCTACCCACCCTAGCAGGTGGTGCTGACCCCAAAGTGACATCAGTAACTTGCAGTGTGGCTGTAGCGAACCTTCTGGTCCTGTCATTGCCACCTTTGACCAGTGAAGATACTTTGATTGCTACAACCTTCCCAGTTGGCCTCAGGGGTGGATTTGTAGTTGTATTGCCTCCTCCATCAGCTGTATTGCCTGTAGTCTCATTGAGACCACCATTGTTTGATCCACCAGCAGTAGCTGTGGGGAAGCTAGCAGTCAAACTGTACTGACCAAGGCTGCCATACGCACTATAACCAGAAGTTCCCGCGTTCCCAGCTCCAGTGCCCCTAACTGTCAGGAAATAAGTCCCCTCAGCTGTCAGATTAAACTTCAAATTAGCTTCAAGGCTCTCCTGCGTTGCTCCCGTGCAGTCGCTGCTGCTGGCACATGTGCTCGGGTTGCTAGTAGCAAGCACTCGACTGCCGCTGGTGTCATAGAGCGTCAGCAACGCATCCAGATTTGCACGCATGCCCCCATTCTTTGGAACCACACCAACACCAGCATTCATTGCACCAGCTCCCGCCGTGAAAGCGTACCAATCCACATTGGTAGAACTCTCAATAACTCCCCGCGTTAAAGCAGTGCTTGTAGACTCCGAAACCACAGTCACATTCAAACGTGTTGCAGTAGCAGCTGAGCTTCCAGCATCCGGGGGAATCAGGGGTAGGTGCTTCCGAATCAGTGCAATGTCATCTTCTCTGTTATTTGCGCCTAGGTACTCACCCTTGCTCCATTGGCTAATGGGCTTCAGATAGCTCACGCCCATTATAGGAGCCCAGGATCCTGATGAGTGACCGCCATGATAACCCTGGACCATCGTGCCGTCGTGGGATAGACCAAGAGCATGGCCAACTACAGCAAAAGAATTAGAAAAGGCAGGACAATAGCATTAGACACTGAGCAACTCACATAACAATCGTGGCTGCTCGAAGGCTGCAAGATTGGAGACATTACAAGCCCTCCTGCTTTCCAGGGAGGAGGGAAGGCTCTTACCCCCAATGGGGCAGGAAACGTTTTGGGTTGGTTCTTCCTACCTCTCTAAAAAGGGAATACTGTGCCTATGGATTGACGGCTGCACACCAAACCCCTCTCCCTTCCCATGGGCAAAAAACCACTGTAAAGGAAAAGCTGTCAGTAGCTAAGCAGATATGGCTCGTGTTGGCATGCTAAAACCACTCAAGGCCACCTGAAACTTAGATCCCAGGTGCCGCATGGAGCACCCCTGCGAGTCGATGCTCCTCCAGAGAATGTGGTATTAGGTAACGGTGCAGCATCCAAGAAACAACAATAGAATGGATGATAAATATTAGGTTCACTGGATTTCAAGGCCTGAAATCATGAGCTGAACTGACTGAGAGCTGCATGGCAAAGGTACGGCAGTCGTCTGTGTGGCTTTGGATGGTACCATTAAAAACATGACGAATCAATCAATCATAACGCAAGACCAGCTATGCCAATGGCCAAACCAACCTAGGCCATAAACACAAGGCTCCTGATCACAATCACGAAGCCACACAACCAATGGTGGATTTGCCACACACAAGCTGAGGCTAGATGCTACGGCGTGCACAGCAAGGGGAAACAAACATGATGAATGCTGCTTGCAAACTTTACTGCCAGCTTACCAAATATATCTTTCACTTACTCTCGTGGCTGGTGGCTTCTGCTACATACTTGGGTGTCCCCTTGCCCAGTTGTTCTGTAAAGACAAAGGCAGGCGAGTAGAAGGGCATTTCAAAAGAGTCCTGAATCAGAGCAGCACAGAAAGCACACATCAGCAGACGCACATGGGATAAGCTGCTTCACTGACCAAGAGCTATTGAATTGTGCCAAGTTGCACTGCGCCACTGTGCTTTGAACTACAGATGGCATATCTCACACTCATCTACCAAGTTTCTACCAGCAAAGGCTGCTGATTGCAATGTAGTGCATAAAACTGTCACACATAGAGCAGGAGAGTCTAGATCAGTTGCTCTGAGTGAGGCAAGAGCTTTCTGCACATGGCAGTACGGTATAGACAGGGCTATGCTGAGGTTGCCTGGGCTGTGAATGTGTTATTGTGCTGTGGCTTGAAGGGATATATGGTGGTCAGCATTTGCCAATCCCCTTCTGTGCTGTAATATCCACTTCACTTCATACTAGGTTGTATGGTTTGCAACAGGACATTGCGCACCATTGGAAACGGTCACGGGCTATGAGCCAGGGGCTGAGCTGCCTTGCTCTAGGAAGGGCAAATGCAAAAGCAAGACACTATTGTCAATTTGGATCCCATCCATGTTCATTTATCTGCACAGTGCTCTGATGCTGAAGCTGCAAGGTGTACTCAATCTTATCCATGTACTGTATTACTTCCACCACTGTCATAGCACTTTCTTCGTCAAAATTGTCTTGGGAAACCAGGCTAGTCTTGTACTTACCACGTAGGCAATGCCTCCAATGTCCATTCCATACCAATCCTGTGATGACCCCCCTATTGCTGCTCTCACGCTGATTGCCCCTTCACTGCCTGGGTACTCTGTGGTGATGTCCACATCAAAAGGCGAGTAATCTTCAGCTACTGCTCGCCAGATGTTGATGATGTTAGATAGCTCTGCTTCAGTGAAGCTTTCGGGGTGGTCATCAATGTCATAGGGTGGAGTGACAATTGTACCGCCGCCCCATGCAGAGTTGGTGGTACTGTGACCTGTGGTGACACAAAAACCAGATTTAGCCATGTCAAAAGCAGCACATGCTAGTAGGGGTAGTCTTGTTGCTAGTTGGTTGTACTGTGCTTGTCCAATTATATTCTAGTCTGGGTCTAATGGGGAAACTGACGATGATAGTAGCAGTTCTGATTTAGAGATAATGCTGCTGGCAATTAAAATTGGATGAATGCTGTTCTGTGTCTTCGTGACAGAATCCAGAGCTCCTGCAATTAGCGGTTCAGTGAATGTTCAAAGAAAGCCACCGCCACCGCCACACAAGTCGTTCCGCTAGTCAAGGCTCAAGCATGCTCTTTGTATGGTTATGTGCAGCTGCAACGAGTCCTGGCCCCAACACGACAGGACGCGTCACTGAATACTTTCAATGGTTCAGGCCCCGTTGGAGCTCTCTTTGCCCACTGTCATAGAGATTGGACGGAAGTGAGGCTGACCACTCACCGTCAAAATCAAGGAAGATAATCTTCCGGGCTCCAGGGCGGCTATGAAGCTTGAAAGCATTGGCAGCATCTGGATCTGGTGAGTGCACGTAAGCAGACGTGCTTCCATCCGCAGCTGCATGAGCCCCGGCTGGGGCTCCTGCCTCGATGTCCACTGCCAGTCCTTTACAAACATAGATGAGGGCTTCATTTCCAGAGTCAATGGAGATATCATTATCCCGCTGCATCGCAGCTCTAAGCTGGGCGCTTGTCTTCCCGTGCTTTTTGGCGATCCGGTCAAGTTTCGCTGGTGCACCGGCTTCTCTGGATAGCCTGTCGTAGCCAGCTACGCCCATGAAGTGTTGGTCTTTAAGTCTCTTAGGTGCATTAGCTGATGGGACTTTAGCATTTAGAGGGTCCCCCACAGCAGCATCAGGGATAAGCAAGACAGCACAAACAAGCACCCACAAACCTCCGTGCAGCCATGGCAGCCTCATGCCGTCGCAGGTAATCGTGTAGGAGCTTATTGTTTGGGGGTAGCTATGCAGGCACGGAACTGTTGCGGGGGTTTGCTACCACCTCTTCGATGGACTACCAATGTCCTCCTTGTTCGTGAATGAAAATAAGCAGTAGATATTAAAGGTTCTCGCGCTTGTAAAAACACTTGAAAATTACATTCGCCCAGCCCTGTTATATGCCAGTCGCAGGAGTCACACTCCCAGTTCCATGGGTCGAGTTACTAGCCAGTCACCCATGGCGCTCCGGCTGACAGTCACCCGGTTCAACACAATGGCTTCAGCGCACATTGCATACTACCACACCCCTGGGGCATAGCGGCAAATGAGTTCAACAACTCTCAGCCCTCTTAAACCTTATGCTCAAGTATCACATTCTGGCCACGCAGCCAGATGAGATCCCCCTCGTCAAGCAGTAATATGAGGCCGCCTAGTACCAGGCGAACCACAAGCAACCAAGCCATCACCCGACCACTTCAACGACGACGTTGGGGTGAGCCGCACCATGCAACAGCTCCCAGACCCTGGCCCTCTACACCCACTGCGTTGACTTACCAGTGATTATAAGATTAGTTACGTACAACAATTGGTTTGCTGTCCCCCATGGGACTGGTGGGACACAGGAGAAAGGCTACCCTCCGGGTATGCCCAACTACATTAAGCATTCTGGTGGGATCCCTTTTTCTCAACTTAAGCAGTTGATACGGTTTAGGACTGGTGCACATCATTTAAGAGTGGAAACTGAAAGGTGGGTGCCGGCCCCCGCTCGGTTGCCGAGATCTGAGAGGGTCTGTCAGAAGTGTACTTTGGGCTCAGTTATGGAGGATGAGTATCATGTCCTGTTTGAATGCCCCACATATCACCACATTCGGTTGAAGTATGAGGAAGCATTGTTCTCAAATTTTGGAGGAGTGTCCCGGGCTGCTCGGTCTATGCGGCCCTCTGGGAAGGTCAGTGCTTTCATGAACCAGAACCCCAGGAAGGTTGCTGCCTTTGTATCAGAATGCCTAGACTATAGGCGCTTTGAAGCATCAGACCTTCTACCTTATGCAACTAGGGAGACACTAGAGGAGCTAGGTCTGGTTGGTTATCAAATTGATACGTTTTCGTCTGACTATGATGATTATATTGATGAGTCTGGCATGGTGTATGATGCCCATGGAGCCTAGTTTGGCTCCGTTACGGGCGCCCCCTTTGTGGGGCCACTTTGTAATCTGTAATCTGATTATAGTGATTACAGCAAACAGCCGGGGACTCGGCCAATACTGACCACCAATACTGACCCCCAGTGGGCAGCCAGCAAAGCAAAAGTAAGCAATTCATCAGGTTCCCCTAACTGCTAGGCCAGTGAGACCATGGAATCAACAAACGGTGGCCCCTTGCAAGCACAACCCGCAAACATTTTCCCCACCCCTGCTGCTGCTTCCAATGATACGCATTCCATGGGAGAACTCCGCAGCACACTCCAGAAGTCCTACGCTACTGAGCAAGAAAATGAACCCCGCGTCCTTGCGCCCAATGTTGAGACATCAATGCTCTTAACACCTCACTCTTTAGGCCCTCAACGGCATCAGACTTACGGCATCCAAGCAGTCCCCTGCCACAATTACCCCAATGACCCGATCAGTACTTGTTGACCCATTCAGGAGGGTACCGTTTCCCCCGCATATACTCCTCCTGCTGGTGTTTCAGTGGGGGCGTCCCATCCAACAAAGCCCATGCAAGTGCTTCTGCTGCTGCCATGCCACCGTCCAGATACACCGCAGCAAGTATGACATCAAGCACATGGCTCATCACAGTCTTCTGCTGCTTCCACTTAGCTCTCATAAGGTGGCTATCTGGACGCAGCCAAGGAGCGGGATCCAAGCCAAGCCATAGCACCATACGGCACCTGCAGAAAACCGAGACGGACAGGGAGAGGAAAAATATATCTATTCATTTATTAATTTGAATATTAAAATATTCCAAACCGAGATGAATAGGAGGAGAACAGGAGGAGGAGTAATTATCTATCCAGCCCGCCTGGCCTCTTGAACAGGAGGAGCCAAGGCAACAACATTATGTATATCTATATACAATATTTTCATCCACCATTGGTTGTGTGGCTTCTTGATCAGGGCCTTGTGTTTACAGCTTGGGGCTGTTAGGCGGTTGGCATAGGTGGTCTTATATAATTGCATTTGATTTGCGGTATTCATCTGATTGACTGAAGGGTTCTTCTCCAGAAAAATCACAGTGTGCCACAGCATAAAGTCACATAGGACCTGCACTACCTCAAGCCGTGCTTTAGGCAGCAAAATGGGGTGACAGACGAATTGCAGCGGACAGTCTACCATGAGCTGCAGAGGCCTAGAGCATACAGGTACCACACTCACGTGCTGAGACCTGAGGTCTTAGAGTAGGGCCAATCAAAGCATGAAGGTATATTCAGCAGTTTCGTAGTGCTGGCGTATATATAGATACGGTACCATTCCATGCAACAAATCTTTATACAAGGCAGGTAAGTGTAAGTACTGCTTATCACGCAGAATGTGCCAGTGACCAAACCCACTGCATCTCGCTGATCTGTCCGAGTCAGCCTTTGTCATGCGCAAAGTGCTGCCTATATGAGCCTGGCCCCTAAACCCTTGCTTCCCGTACATCAGCAGATATCCTATAGAACCGGCTTGCATTTAGGCCCTAGAGACAAATGCGCTGCCTATCTTTGTCGCATCACTCTCCCCTGTTATAACTACCTGTACCATGGTCACATGGTTACATCTATGCCATGAAGGAAGTTAAAAGGAAGTAGGCCTACTTAGTGATGACCACCTACCCCAGAGTATGACTACCTGTATCAGCTTGAAGACAAGTGCTAATGTAATCCAACAGGCCCGACCCACGGTTGAAACTACTGACAGAAAATGCTGAAGGATTCAGAAGTTCAGTCACGGCCTTTCCAGCTGTGAGAGCTCACATGTGGCTCACCTGAAGCGCACTGTGGTCAGACCTGCTGCTCGTTTCCCGTATTGCTGAACAATGCTACCCAGATGCACCTGATTGCTACCAGAAGCTACCACAGTGCTGTCACTGCTGCTGCTGCTTTCAAGGCTGCTTCTGCCGCTGCTGCCACTGCTGTGGCTACTGCTGCTGCTGCTGCTGCTGCTGCTGCTCTTACCGCTGCTTCTGCCACTGCTGTCACTGCCTTGGCTACTGCTGCTGCTGCTGCTGATGATGCTGTCATCGCTTCTCCAACCATCCCCACCGCATGTGGTCCTGCCGCTGCTGCATGTGGCGGCGGAGCCTGTACTTCCTCCAGTGTCACTTGTACTGCCAAAACGCTTAGTGTCATGGTTGCCTTCTCCATTGCTGAAACTTCTCCCTCTGCTCCCACATGTCACCTCCCCCCTGCTACTGCTGCTGCTACTGCTGGACTTGCCAGCATGTAGCTCTTCATCAAAGCTACTGCTGAATGACCTTTTCCTGCCACTCCTCTCCGTGCTGCCACTGCTACTGCTGCTGCTGATGGTGCTGGTACCGCTACTGCTACTGCCGCTGGTGCTGGTTATGGTGTTGTCACTGTCCTGCCAGACCTTATTCCCAAGCCCAGGCCAAGTAAGCACATCCCCTGGGCCTCCGGTATGCACCATATCAATATCTTCTACTGCTGCTGCAGCTGTTACTGGAAGCCCCAGCATAGCCCAGCCTCCACTGCTACTGCTGCTACTGCTGGCCTTGTCTTGTGCCCTGCTGCTCTTAAAACCACCAGAAGTGTCCAACATCAACCCTAACCCCTTCTCTAGTGTTGGCGAGAGGCCCTCCCCAGTCACCCTGATGCTGCTGTCCCACCCATCCTGCTGCTGCTGCTGCTCCAATGCTTGTTTGAGCGCTCCCCAAGACAAGTCGCCCCTGAAACCGTTTTTTTGGCTACTGCTTTCGTCGCTCCCGCTGCCGCTGACGCCGTCGTTAGCAACGCTGGGGCTCGTCGCGTTCAACACAACCCCCATGGCTGCGCCACTGCTCCTGCTCCTGCTGCTGCGAGCACTTCTCCTTCTCCCTTCATCCCAGCCCATAACTCTCGCCAACGTAGCATGCACCTGCTCCTCTGGCAAGGCCATCCCCTCCCTTCCCTCCCCCTCCTCCTCCTCCTGCTGCTGCTGTTGAATCCCCCATGTATCCTTCCTCCTCCTCTCACTGCTGATGCTGCTTATGCCTGTTCCAATAACATCCATCCCAGACCTTTCTTCAAATGACATTGGACCCGGTAGCACCCCTCCCTGCTGCTGCTGCACACTCCCAACCAACTGCTGCTGCTGCTCATGATACACAAACATTGCCACAAAGTACTTCACCAAGCTATGACCTAGGAAGCGCATCCGCTGCACCTCCTCACCCCCTTGCCCACAGAGAAGCTGCAGCACCAAGGCGCTACAGCCTACTAGGGTTGCAGGGTTGTAGCAGCTATAGCCACAGACCTGCTGTAGCTGTTGCTGTAGTGCAGTTTGAATCTGCTGCTGAGTTGCAGCTGGGGAATCCATGAGCTGTGCTGGTATCAAGGGGTCGTCTTGGATTGAGGCGCTGGTTGGGAAAGCAGAACATGCGGGTTGGCCCATCAGATAAGAGCTGCTGTAGCTCTTGCACATGCTGTTGCTGTGCTTGTGGCTGCTGAACCAGTCGCCGCTGCTGCTGCTGCTGCTATTGATGCCGTGGCCGTTGCGGTAGAGTGTGCTGCTATGGCTGCTGGGCTCTGACGTCCCTCCTGCTGCTGCTGCTGCTGTTGTCCCTGCTGCTGCTGCTGCTGCTGCTGGCGTCCCTACTACAGCAGATGTCGGTGCTGCTGGTGCCCCCGCTGTTGTGTCTGCTCTCGCTGCTGCTGCTGCTGCTGGCGATCCTCCTCCAACAGCCACCGGTACTGCTACCGCTGCACCCCCTGCTTTGTCTGCGCTTGCTGCTACTGCTTCTGCAAGTACATCTGCTCCTGCTGCTGGCAATCCTCCTGCGGCAGCTGCCAGTGTTGCTGCTGCTACTGCGCCCGCTGTTGTGTTTGCTCTAGCTGCTACTGCTGCTGCTGGCAATCCCCCTCCTCCAGCCGCTGGTGCTCCTGCCGCACCTGCTGTGGTTTCTGCTCTTGCTGCATCAAATGTTTGTGTCACCCAAGGCAGCATCAGCTGTTGGAGGTCCAGGTAGCCGGCATCCATCAGCAGAGCCCCAATCACCCCTTCAAACATTTCAGCTAATTCAGAGGAGCTCCAAGGGCTGCTGCGACCAGCACGGTGTGGCCGGAGGAGCTGAGCAGTGCTTGATACTGATCCTGATGGTGCTGCTGTTGCTCCTGCTGTTGGATCTTCTCTTGCTTGTCCTGGTGCTGCCCCTGCTGCTGCTCTCAATTCTGCTGCTTCTGCTACTCCTGCTGTTGCTGTTGCAGTTGTCCCTGCTGCTGAATCTCCTCTCCCTTGTCCTGGTGCTGCTCCTTCTGCTGGCCCTCCTCTCTTTTCTTCTGCTGCTGTTGGTTCTGCTGCTGCTGTTGCTGTTGCTCTAGAGTGGCCTGCTCCGGCTCCTGCTGCTGCTGCTGCGTGTTGGGGGCTGAGCTTCAGGTATTGGTCCAAACCCCATGCCCTAGCTGACAAAGCGCATGTGGCTCTACTGAGTAGCTTTCCCATGTGGATGGCCCATTTACCCCTGCAGGGGGAAAGCAGCAGGGAATGGGCAGAGTGCCGGCCTTAACTGTACTATACTGTGTTAACGCACCTATAGAGGCCGATTTTGTGCTGCTTCGGTAAGGGCATGACTATCAGTTACTGAATATCCCTCCGATGTCCCGAGGAGCAACCGTTCTAGCGAGTAAGTTTAGTCCGGCTGTCCATGTGCGGGTGATCTGCGTTTAAAGTGTAAAAGATTTTCGTATAAGAGTTACTCGGTTTGTTTGATGCTTCATCCCTACTTCTGCCTTCCAACCTGGAACCCAATGGAAAGCACACCATTTCCCTTACGCAAGTACTGCAGCTTTGCTGCTGGTTATCAACAGAAGGGTGATAATAGCAATTAAGTGCTGATAGTGCTGTGCACCGGCAGGGCTTGAGTGCAATTCCAAAGGGCGCAATCTTGGTTCTTTGGACCGAAGAGTAATGGTGTGATTGTAAGATGGAGTTACAGCTGATGCCAGACGTTCTCAACATTGCAAAAAGCCACTAGATCATATGGTGTGCCCTAGTTCTTTCAATGGGGTAAGCAATGGGGTAAGCAGTGGGGTAAGCAATGGGATAAGCAAGAGATAGTTATGTGCTCGCATGCAGAGCGCACAAGCCCCTGCAATTCGGGGTGAAGCACCAGTTGCCCTATGGCCTGCTTCACCAGCGCCATCTCTACAGGTCACAACTATTCACTCAGAGCTCGGCCTGATCTCTTCTCCTTTTTGCAAAAACATATGCAGCCAATGACGCAGACAAAGCTGTGACTGCCAGGCTTTGCTTGCAAGGGCACGTTCTGCACCCTCCATGCTTATGAGCGCAGGGCAATGCAGCCATGCGTTTACTCACTGCTTGGGGTCCTCGTCTGGAAAAGCATGAAAGGCGTACTGAGCGAACATGCACCAGAGCGCTGCATCACCCACAAAGGCCAGTTGCTTGTAGGAAAGGCAAGACCGGTCATCGCTGTGCGTGCATGCCTGCTGAAGAAGATCGGGATAGGAGAAGCGGTAGCCTAGGAGCTGCTGGAGGCTGTCTAGATCCCGTGAGCTGTGCCAAGCAATTTCACGAATTGGCTGTTCTTCGACAGGATCGCAGCGGTGCCGCTTGAGGCGAGGTTCCTGTACTGCATGGGCCGCTAATGGACTGCGAGTGGTTCCGTGGGACGTGCGTAGCAGATGCCACTGTGTGCGGAATCTGGCTAAAGAGGCAAAAAGAGCAGTCAGCGGTTGGAGACGCGCGGGACAGGCATGTGTGACGTAGCAGAGGACTTACGTGCAAAACTGAGTCCCTCGTTATAACTTGCCAATGATAAAATTTGCCCTACATTACCACCGGTGAAAGCGCAGTGCATTGGGTAATGGCAGGCCCTACGGAAGCGAGGGAGCAACTCGCGATGTCCTGGTGAATGCAAACCTTTGACGAACTTGCATGCACATGCTTCTAGGATGTTCATGGTCCATTCTCCAAAAAACTGAAGCTGGAAAGCAGAGAGAGCTATCAGACAGGGGAAGAGGGCTCGGTGAAGGCAAGCACCCATGACAGGTTCCATGCACGGTTTGTGTACGGAAGGGAGGGGTTTGGGGTTTGGGAGGGCTTTCAACGGTCCCTGTGGCTTGTCAGCAAGGTTACGGCACCTTACGATCCTCTGGTTTCCTCTCACCACAGCACACGACATCATGATGAGCAAAGTACCCGGTCCGAACCGCTTTGCAAGAGCGCTGCTTGAACAGAAAGCCAGCTAACTAGGACGTCCATCTATACAGCTAAGGTCCAAGCGTACACGCCAACTTGCATCATCTGCATCAAGATATGTATTGCTGAAACCAATGAGCAGTCACCCAAGGCTCCGTATCCTTGCTCTTCACAGCTGGCGAACAAGTGCGAAGATATTCCAAGAACAGGTCGGTCGCACGGTCACAGTTCGCACCAGCACCATGCTCCGCCGGATGGAGCAAGCCAGCTCTATCACAGCGGTCCTGGGAACATACTTTAGCACTTCCCTTCCTCCAGCCAGCTCTCACAGTGCTGTGGAGCTGATTTGACTCATCCTCTTGTTGCAGTTGGCCAGGGCACAACTAGACCGAGAACTCGCGTCTATAGCAGAAGTGGTAAGCACCAGCACACCACCCTTGGCCCTTTGCCACCATTCACGTGCCGTCTGGCACGTGTACAGCCTTGTACTTTGGCTCTGGTTTTGGTTGGCCTTTGGCACAGGTGGCAGGTCTTGCATTTGTGATTGATAGATAGATTGATTGATTGCGTCTATTGACTGTGTCCAGGTGTTTGTAGACGCCCCTCACAGCAATAGGGGTGCCCTACCCCCAGATGTAGCAGGCATCTTTGAAGGCCCCTACTATGAATGGTTCACGATACAGACTGCAGGAGAGCAGGTGAGCCAGCAGAGTCACAAGCTTGTGAGGCCAGATGAGCTGTGGCAGTCCAGTGGTTAAGGTGTGAAGGTGTGCAGACCAGTGGCGGAAGTCTGCTACAAGTTATGAGCACCATAACCACAGCAACAGCAGGAAAGCAGCATTAGCAGCTGCGGATAGAGCAGCAACAGCAGGAAAGGAGCAGGAGAAGTAGCACCAACAGCTGCTGCTGCAGCGCCTGGAGGGCAGTTGCAGCATGATGAGATAAGCAAAGGCTATGTGTTATGGCAAGGACATATTCCCGAATCAGCAGCAGGATGGCAAAGCATCAGAAGAACAGGCAGGAGTCGCCTAGTGAGAGCAGTTGGCACATGATTAGATGAGCCATGCTGTGAGCAATGAGAGCAGCGTATATACAGCAGCAGTAGCAGCAGCAGGATGCTGGAAAGCAACAGTAGATGAACAGCAGCAGCACAATCAGCTTGTGCAGTTGCAGAGGACAGAATCCAGCATGACAGGATGGGTGATGCATGGTGTTATGAACACCACCAGCATTATATGGCAGAAGGTTGAGGTGCGGGGCCTATGGCACTTTGCTATGGCTTTCCACTGCTATGGCTTTCCACCACATGTAATGTTATTATACAGTGGAAGCAGCAACCGTAGTGTAGGTTACAGTTGACTATGCAATTGGGCACGGGGATGGGGCCTGGCAGCAGGGGTTAAATGATTCCCACATTGCCTACAAGCAGCATCGCCTTTGCAGGGTTTAGGGTTTAGGGTCTAGGAGGCCGCTGATTGCCGGGCGTTACTGCTTGCACATGCTTGAGCAAGCTGAGAGTTGACCTTTACATTGTGCATCGGAAGCAGTTGCACTCTAGCATGCATTGTAGTTCTGTCTGTTCATTCAAGGTTCACATTGGATATGTGAAGCATGCATAGCAGAGGGAATGCAGGGGCCTCTGTTGCAACCACATACAGTGCAGCAACTGATGTACCATAGCATGCAGAAGGGAATAATGACTGGAAGGCGTGCTCACAAATAATAGTAGAGGTACAAGGAGCAGCAGGGGGGGTCGGTCGCAGCCACATACATTGCGGCCGCTGATGATATGTAGGGACACAGAAAGAATCACGAGAAAGCAACATGGAAGGGAGTTATGAGAGGAAGCATACTCATTAGTGGTAGTAGTACCGTTTCTTGATATGCCATAGCAAAGAGTGCCATAGGCCCCGCATTGCAAGATGTCACAAAACTCAGCTGTGTGGAACAAAGTAGTAGTGGTAGTAGTAATGGTAGCAATATGACCAATGGCAATGGGCAATGCAATAGATTTCCATTACAGTGTATAGTAAGGAAGGAGCTAGGTGCAGTAAATTCTTATTCCTTCTGGCTGGGCATGGTGTAAGATGTCAGTACTTTCTGTTGAGTATGAGCGGACATGTGGTTACAGAGCATTGGTAATGCTGCTTTCCTGGCACTGATTATGTTCTGTGTTTCTGCTGCAAGAAGAAGCTTGGC
Source organism: Pseudopediastrum boryanum (assembly GCA_963556185.1). Taxonomy (NCBI): domain Eukaryota; kingdom Viridiplantae; phylum Chlorophyta; class Chlorophyceae; order Sphaeropleales; family Hydrodictyaceae; genus Pseudopediastrum; species Pseudopediastrum boryanum. The sequence goes on from OY744507.1 coordinate 6,995,666, forward strand.
AAGCCCGTAGAGAGGAAGTACATTGGGTTGGAGGAGTCTGAGGCCTACCTTTGTGACATCATTCAGAAACAAGGGCCATTTGATGGTTTGATCGGTTTCTCTCAGGTGGGTGGGGCACATGGGAAGGAGAGAGAATTGGAGGAACCACTGTAGCACATTTTGCATTAGATGGTGAAAGCACTCCTGAATCAGGTCAAGTCTGAACATGGTCGTCCCCTAATGGCTTGAGAGCATTGATGCGTATATGTGCCTGTATCCATCCCTATGGAATGCATTATTGTATCGCAGCTACAAACTGCAAACGGCAGGTCGATGAGACGAGCATCCGTGTGTCATGTTGCATGTTTGCCTTGGGTTAGCAAGGATACCTTGTCGCTCTGAGCAGACACGTAAGCATGGTTAAAAATGTGGTGTCTTCAGGAAAGCACATTTGCAAAGGAATCAGAGTTTGGCACCGCAATGCTTCTAGGTCAAAGGGTAATTCTACTAGTCAAACCGTGTGGCGCTATACGTGTGCCGGCCTTGAGACCTGTTTACGGTTGGCACGTGTTATGTTTGGGCAAGAGGCGCATTTGATTCGTACTGATAACCAAACAAATAACGGAATATATACTTGAAAGAGAACCTGTACTCAACTAGACGGGATCACTATGCCAGAAGCTCAATCCCAGATGTTGTGCTTCCGTTGGGAAGTTACCACATTGGTGGCTGTAGAAACATAGTTTACTGCTGTATTGGCTTGAACCCACGTAGCAGACACTCAGGCCAGCCTGGAAGTTGTGCGGCACAAGTTGGAGTTGAAGAAGGCAGTGCATATACCTCCAGAGACTCACCTCCCTTCTTCCTTCCATCTTGTCTGGTGTGGCATTGTGTAGGGTGGCCTCATGGCCTCGGTGTTGGTGGCTCAGCAGCGTGCAGGGCACATTCTGCAAGATGTCCCGCCCTTCCGCTTTGTGCTGCTATTTGGCAGTGTGATGTCGCACCACCCTAAACACTTAGAGGCCTACGAAGGCAAGGTGCAGGTGAGTTCGTATCGTTGTTTTTCTCAGTTCCCCAGGTTAAGTATAGTCAAAATACACCGCTTTGAGCTGCAGTTGTACAATGTCGTCGGAGCTAAGGCCCTGTTGATGTTTCTGGGCTCAGCCATGTGGGGGTGAAAGCGTTATGGTGCTTAGCTTTTGGCATTTACCCGCTTTAGAGGATGTAGGCAGGTGTCTGTTGGGCTTTGGGACGAACACTTCTATGACAGTTTGGGAAGTCCTGCATTTCTAGCGCTGGTGAACTGAATTGAATGTGCTCAGGGTTCTGTAGTGTCATAAGGTTTGGGACCGTGTAGTACCGAGGCCTTCCAGAGGAAATAGGGGTACACAGTCTGTTAGTAGCTTGCTTTTGGATCCTTTGGTAACCAGGTGTCCAGGCATGTGTTCCTTGAGCCCTGGAAAAGAGGTGTGGGATGGTAAAGGTGCGCCTCTAAGCCAGTAAGGTGCAGTACATGTCTGCTTTTGAACCTGCTGCGGCTCGGAGGAAAAAATTGTGCCGGTAGTAGGAGGCGTAGAGGGACCCCAGCACAACAGCCTGGGCCACTGTTTGTGCCACTGTTGGGTTACTGCACCCGCTCTGCACAGTGAGTTTGGGTTGTTTTGGTTCATCACAAAACTCTCATTCAAAACAGGGCCTCTGAGTTGTTTACCGCAAGACAGTTTGCTGAATGGCATTTGCAGTGTTCTTCCTGATGGAACCGTCCTCCTCCGCTTTTCTCTGCTTCTTCTCTACTATTGGGCCAATTGTGAAGTTAAGTATGCTTCTGCCTGTTGACATGCTGCAGGTTCCTTCATGCCATGTGGTGGGTCATCAGGACTGGGTGAAGCAGCATGCCATAGACCTGGCACGTCAGTTCCAGAACCCTATTGTGATCATGCACCCCAAGGGCCATGTCATACCTAGGTTGCAAGACCCTCACCTAGCCTCCTTGAAAGCGTTCTTGAAAAGCTTCTTACCTTCTGGGCGATATCAGGAACAGCAGCAGCAGCAGAAGCAGGAGGGGGAAGGCAGTGTGCAGCAGTTGTTAGGAGGGGCTGTGCAAGAGCAGCAGGAGCTTGCAGGAGGTGGCGTGTCAGGGGTTGTAACACCATTGAGATCACGCCTATGATGCGAATCTTGACTGGTGCAGTTGTGCGACTGGTAATGGTGACTGCTTGCCTGAGGGCGAGGGAGTGGTCCGCGAGTCATTACCCCAACTATATCGGAAGCCTACTGGCGGCTTAAGTGGGGGAATGGGTGATTGATACAAGACAGGAGCCGCCTCGCGAAATATTGATTGCTACGATCACACGGCCTCACTAGATACATCGCATTGACGGTTGGTGGTAGTGATAGTAATGACTCTTCAGGTCGGGGCCCTGCAGTGGAGGTTACTTTTATATTAGGCGCAGCACTTTAGCTCGGTGCAAATACGTGGTATGGACAGGGCGGAAACTCACCATCACTAGTTACGCCGGCTCTGGCTGAGGGTACTACTGCCACAGTCGGTTTAATTCAGCAAGTCATGCTGGCGTGTTGGGATCACTTGATTACATTCATAATTTGCCATAGCCGCGAAAGTGCGACAGGGTCCCGCACCTCAAGAATTCACAAAGAACAGCGGGGTGGAACAGAAAACGGGTTAGTCTTCGGCACATCTGAGAACATATGCCTAGACATGACGTCCAGCAGCTAGGTCAAAAGCTGACCCAAAAGCTCCACTGATCACAAACTCATCCACAACCTCCTAGTGCAGAATCCCTCCCAGAAATACGAGTCATCACAACGTGGGTTTGCCAATGTAAGATTCACACACAACGGGCACCCAAGCCAAACACACTAGCCGCTACCTAGTTGACTGACTACTGAGGCGAACCTGTCACTGAACAGCAGCGCCCTACAACCCCTAAACTCGGTTCCTAAGTACGTCCTACCTATAAGTCTATGCTGCTTGAGCATACACGCCAGGAAAACCCGCTGCTGCTGCCCACTGCAAACGACGTAGTCTAGTCGGGCAGTCCCCACATTCCTCTCTGCTGCTACTGCTGTCGCTACTGCAACCAGACTCCTGCGGCCTGCATTGAAAGCTGCTATACTTCCTCCCGCTGTTGCTGCTGCTGCTTCTGGGGCCCATGTTGTTGTGACTGTGACTACTGCCCTTGCTGCTGCTGCCACTCCTCAAAGCCTGGATACATCTTGCTCCAGGTCGGAGCAGAGATGTCGTTCAGGTTTGCCATGGTATGAAATGTCTTCGTACCCTGCACATAATCAGAGCAAAACAGAAGCCCAAGCTCGAACACAGGAACTGTACAGGAACACTGTGTGCCTGCAAAGTGTCAGGAAGTGAGGGCTAACATTACAGGGTGCAATACGCCACCCAATGCGTACAAAGGTAATGCATTTGAAAAAAGGTAGTCGACGACTCAGCAGCCATGACAGCAACCCCGCAGCAGAAACACCCACTTCAAACTGCCCAGCTATGAGGCCAAGAACATGTTTCACATTGTCCAGCACAGCAAGGCCCTCTTACAGTGCTAAGACCCCACCTAGCACTTCATCCCAACAGCGTTGCATGCATCCCTTCCTTTGCCCTGCACTATTTACCCCTTTCTTCCCCCCACGCTTGCAGCCTTACTTTGCCCTGCACTATTTATCCCCTTTCTTCCCCGCTCTCTTGCACCCTTGCTTTGCCCTGGACTATTTACCCCCTCTCTCCCCCCCTTACTTGCACCCTCCCTTTGCCCTGCACTATTTACCCCGCCTCTCTCCCCCCTTACTTGCACCCTTCCTTTGCCCTGTACTATTTAACCCCCTTCTCTCCCCCCCTCCCTTGCACCCTCCCTTTGCCCTGCACTATTTACCCCCTCTCTCTCCCCCCCTTACTTGCACCCTTCCTTCGCCCTGCACTATTTAACCCCCCTTCTCTCCCCCCCTCCCTTGCACCCTCCCTTTGCCCTGCACTATTTACCCCCTCTCTCTCCCCCCCCCCCTCCCTTGCACCCTTCCTTTGCCCTGCACTATTCACCCCCCCTTACTTGCACCCTCCCTTTGCCCTGCATTATTCACCCCCTCTCTTTCCCCCCCTTACTCCCTCACACCCCCTCTCACCATGTCAGGTGGATTGAGGTGCAGCAAGTAAGCAGTCCGCTGCTTTGCCAACTCAAAGCCTGCCCTGCCCTTGCAATGTGCTAGGCATTCCAACAGACGCTTGAAGCCACACCGATCATGGCAAGCTTGTAGCCTGCATACAACATAGAACAACGGTCAATACGATCCAATGTAGTACAAAAAGATGCCATCACAACATGGTCCAAACAGATATCGTCGTCAAGGGGTATCAGGGCTGTTAGCAAGTCTAAAGCAATGAACGATACGAGTAGCTGCGGCAACAGCGCAATGTCCCTCCCTGGGACAGAGAAGGGGGAGGGTGAAGGGGGACCATGGAGGCAGACAGTGAGGGGGGTGGTTGGGTAAAATGTCCAAGGAGAGTATGGACAAGAACCATTCAGATCCCCAAGTGACCTTGAAGATTGTACAGGCAAAAAACAGGGGTGCAGGCTAGGCGAAAAACGCAGGGTTCATAACAGGCTGGCACGGCACATACGAGTAAAGAGCACATAACTGAGACCACCACCCCAACCCTATGAGATGTCTCCTAGATGATCGCCACAAATTGCTAGCCAAGTGACCTGCCCCAGCAGGATGGAAGATAACTGGTGGAGTAATTGAATTAGAGCAGTGACCCATGTCTAGAGTCTAGCTCAAGCAGGTAGCCAATAACAAAATCTACCACAATAGCACTGATAATAGTAACAAAGGCATGGCACAGCAAGAGTACGAGCCTCATCAGAAATGCAAAAGATGTAAGAGGTCAGAGCATATAGCAGCGTATCTCATAGCCTCATCTCCCTCAGTAAGCATGTCCTCATATGGAATGCACAGCACCAGATCACCTCCACCATGTGGAGCTATCTCCCAGCTACAAAGAGCACTTTCCGGTGTTCCGATGCAAGCGTGGGTGGGCCTTGAACTTTAGACCACACTGCAAGACATATAATTCCATGAACTGCAATGCATACAGAGTAACCGCAGATGCATCACCGACACTGCTGCCCGTTACTAGACCAAGTACTCCATAACAACATTTACTTACGCCTCTCTTGTAATTACAAGATACGGTAACAAGCCAAATAAATAGTATCACAAGGGCTGCACATGCTAAGACTTCTCTGGTCAGAGTCTCCTAACTGCATTATGCCGCCCTTGATGTTTGCGTTCACCAGACCCAGTGCCACATAACAACATGAACTCTACCTTCCTTGCAATCACACCCTAACAAAGCAAAGGAGGTCTGTGACAGGGGCTGAGCAGCTGTCCTGTTCTTCCATTCAGGTAATCACTGTGCTCTAGCTCAGGGGACCACCAATGTGGTACATTGCATGTTTTTGTTAGATGCTGATTACATCAGCGGTACTTCACCCCACGGTCACCACCGCCATTGCTGCTGCTGCTGCTGGTGGTGGTGGTGAGCGTGCTTATTGTCTATGTTCCCATCCCTCCAGCAGAGCCTCACCTTGGATTCTCCCGCACCACTTGATCCAACCACACAGCTCTCTCCATCACTACCTCCGGGATCTGAATGATGACACCAGGCCGAACAAGCAACATATGACGCACTATAGCCGCAACCTCCTCTGGGTCTATATCGCCACCGCCGTTGCTGCTGCTGCTGGTGGTGGTGGTGGCCGCCATGCTGGTAGGGTAGCCGGTGGGGTCCCTGCCCTTAACTCGCGCCCCACCACCTGCCGCAGCTAGTGCTGTCACTGGAGCAGCTGCTGCAGGGTTTGCCTCCCCACTACCAGTGTCAGCAGCAGCAGCTGCAGGGGGACTGACCTTCCGCTTCTTCTTAGGCAGTAGGAAGTCTTCATCGTCGCCCCCATCATCCTCCTCCTCGTCCCCCTCCAAGTCTTCAGAGGAAGGCGCCCAAGCCTCCTCATCTGAGAGCCCATCCTGTTGTCCTTCCTCACATTCCATCAAAGAACCACCATCCTCTCTTCCTCCTCCTGCTGCTGCTGCTGCTGGTGGTGGTGATGTTTCTTTGTGCCCTGTACCTCCCGCTGCTGCTGCTGCTGCTGCTGATGATGATTTTTTGTGCACTGTACCTGCTGCTGCTGTTGCTGTTCCTGTCGAAGGTTCTTGTACCGCTCCCTTGCAGTTGCCGCTGCTGCTGCCCTTTGCCTTGTTTCCTTTTCCAGCACCTGTGCATTCCAGCCTGTACGTTTCCCTGAGCCGTCTGCCCAAGTAGAGGTCACTGGAAAGGATGGTCCTGATAGTGTCTGGTAGCTGCAGAAAAGACAGATGTACAGAAGCTCTCAGCAACTGGCTGGACCACTGGGTACATAAAGTCAGCAGACTGTCTGAGTCTGGGATATCTCTTTGCTTACACGCAGGCGACAAGAGGCCAGGCAGGGTTCTGGAATATATACAGAATCCATAAAATGTTTTCTCTGCTGGATGCAGCACACATCGGAGGATGCTTTGGATGCTTACACAGATGAATATGGTGATGTTTTTTGTACTCCTGGCAGCTGCAAAAACTGCGTATAACAACCCAAAAATGCAGCTTGTGAGGACACCATTGGGGGCGTGCAAACTTTAGTTTGCCACTTGCCGAGTTGCACATCTCAGCTGCTCTGGCCAGGGTGCTGTGCCAGTACAATGCTTCTACCCATAAACCCTTCTACTAATCATACACAAAAGCAACGGCTAGAGAAAAGGGACGAGGGGCGGGAAAGAAGGGAGGAAAAGAAGGAGGGAAGGAGGGTGGGGTGGGTGGGTGGGAAGGAGGCAAAGGAGGGGAAGGGAGGGAGGGAGGCGAGGGAGGGGAGGGAGGCGGGGGAGGGAGGCGAGGGAGGGGAGGGAGGCGGGGGAGGGAGGCGAGGGAGGGGAGGGAGGCGAGGGAGGGGAGGGAGGCGAGGGAGGCGAGGGAGGCGAGGGAGGCGAGGGAGGGGGTGGGGTGGGAAGGAGGCGAGGGAGGGGGTGGGTGGGAAGGAGGCGAGGGAGGGGGTGGGTGGGAAGGAGGCGAGGGAGGGGGTGGGTGGGGAGGCGAGGGAGGGAAGGGAGGCGAGGGAGGGGAGGGGAGAGAGGCGAGGGAGGGGAGGGAGGGGAGGACCCAGCCTGAGAAGGAGTGGACATTGTCATGGACGTACCTGCCTAAGCCTGTCCTCTCCTATGCTCATCATGGAAGGGAAGCGGATGAGCAGAGGACCCAGCTTATCATTGGGCATCATCCAGGCAGAGCCAATTGTATCCAGCTTGCTCTGCAAAGTGAGGGGACCCAGGAGACTTAAACATCAATGCTTTCTGTATCAGTCGTCTTCAGTAACTGGCATTAGCTCTCATGTAGCCATGACAACAGTGCGGCTCAGCGGCTGCAGGCAAACGTGCAGAAATAACATACAAGCACATTTCCTTCTTGTCGTATTGTGGATCTGGCACACCGAGCATCAGGAATGCTGCCTGGACAGTGACCCACTGCATTGTCTGACTAAAGCATTAATTGGATCCGCCATGTGGCACCTCAAAGCCCGGATGCTTAAAGCCCCCGCTCCTCCGCCCGGCTCCATTTCCTCTCCACCCCCCCCCCCCCGCCGACCATAGATTTGCTAGCAAAGAGCACCATAGGATGGTGGTGCAGCATGAATAGGACATCCCCCAAACGACCCCCTTCAACATGCCCCCTCCCCCACCCAACACCCCTCAAAGCCCCCCCCCCCGCCCCCAGCCCCAAATTCCGCCCAATTCCCCGCCCACCCGAGGCCCCCCTCCCAGCACCGCCCTTCACCCCCGCCCACCTTAATCTTGCTGGCAACTCGGGACAGCAGCATAGGATGGTGATGCAGCATAACCAGCACATCCCCACATTGCATATATGCAGGGCACAGCAGGCTGCTCAGCTGCGCCATGTTCTGCTGTAGCCGGTGCAGGGAGTAGTGCAGCAGAGTCGGGTATTGACCTACCCAGCGTAACATGGTGGGGTCATTGTATGGCGCTATGAACTCTGCAAAAGACACAGCAGCAGCGGCAGCAGCATAAGATCGATATCATGTTCTGACCGGTTTGCCTTTTGATGCTGAAGCTGCAGCACAACACAGGGTTTCCTCAGTGCAGTGCAAACAAGTCAAATCCCAATCAGACAAACAAAATAAACGTCAAAGATGAGAGGCAAAGCTGCTGCCAAGGGTCGCGATGCAGAACACAAAATATATCATTATATCCCCACCCTGCTTGGCCTCTTAAGGACCGTGCACTACTTGTGAGCAAAGGAGGAGCTCAGCCCCAGACGATTTGCTGATTTTTGTGCGCCCACTGTGCTGGCCCTTTGGAGACCCAAAAACCCCGAATTTTGCAGGGAAGCACCTGGCGGATCATGCAATCATTTGAGGATCTAGTACTTTGCATCACTTGGGGCTGAAGGCAAAATGGGGGCGTCGCGCGGAGCTTTACTCATAAGGCAAGTGCATAGCGGCAGGATAGACATGTCAATTGCACTTCTCAGCGTAGCATCACGGGTTCCTCATCAGCGAGCAGCAGCACCACCAACACGGTCCAGACCAGCACCCAGGCCAGAAGCAGCATCGCCAACAGTGACAAGACCTCCAATTGCCTTCAGCAAACAATACCGGGCAGCAACAACAAAGTATTGCCTCACAGATGTCCCAAAAAACAAAGGCTTTCATGGCTCCCGTATCTACTCTCCGACCACGGTCCCTTCCATGTGTTGGTGTTTCATGTGATTAAAGTTCTGTGGTGGCTGATAATACGTGGTGGCCGAATACACTGTGGGCGGATGTGAAGTGAAGTGAAATTACAGCAAAGAAGGGACTCGGCCAATGCTGACCACCATATATCCCTCCAAACCAACATAACAAAAACACAGCTTTCAGCCCAGGCAACCTTCAAAAGCCCTGCTGACATCTGACAGCTGGATGTAGTAGCCGCAGAATCTAATAAACTTCCAAGAAAGCAATATTTGTCTGCAGTGTTCTGCTTGTGACACACCAAGCCCTATCACAGTGCCAGCACAAGCACCAAGACATGCAAATGGGGGTGTCTACCACCCACTTTATTCCATCTATCTGTTTCCGTAACAGATTGTGGTGTCAGGCCTATATCGTTTCAGGATATGTAATCAGCATACCACGCGCAGGTGCTGCAAGTCAAAGTAGTTTCTTGAGGTCAATCCAGCAGGCTAAAGTGTAGAGCTCCTATCAACAACGACCCTGCCCACACCCCGAGATTTACCTTTGAACCTTGCCACCCATTCTGTTAGCATGTTGAGCTCTGGGTACTTATGTTTTGACTCATAGTAAGCCAGGCACTTCTTGGCAGTCATCTCCTCACAGCCACCCTGCAGGGGAGAACAATATACACATTCAAAAACATGCAGATGTGTGTCTGGAAGTGTGCGGATAGTACTGGACTATTCTGGAAGTTTCTGGAAGGAAGCATTTGGAGTAATGTACTGGTCATGTATGGGTTGATAATAGATAAAACTATGGAGAAGGTTCTACTCTAGATGGATTTAGAGGAGATGGGCTGTGTTACTAGCCATATGTTATAGCTACGCCAAGGCCATGACATCCTTATGAGAAAGGGTGCCACATCTGCAATGTGGTGGGTATCTCTAGGCTAAATGCACTGGAAAATTGGGGTGGGAAGGGTCACCGGGTGTGTAACTTTGAACGTGGTGCTTTTGCCAGTGCCAACATACATTTCCCACACTGCAGAATAACACCAAACCCCTGCAGTAACTCAGAAACATGCTGATGCAAGTTATGGAAAGGCCACATCATGTTAAAAAGAAAAGGCCCCATTCCTGCAATGTGGTGGGTGTCTTGTTTGGTAGATGCACAGGATTGCAACACAACAGCAAACTCCTGCAGTAACTCAGGAACATGCTGATGCAAGTTATTAGAAGGCCACATCATGTTAAACAGAATCAATCCCATTCCCGCAATGTGGTGGTTGTCTTCAGGAAGAGTACATACAAATACATGACAACAGCAAACAGTAGCTGTGAGGAACTAAAACCAGCAACATGCACACACTAGCTGTGAGAAGCTGTGCGAAGGCCATGACATCTTTACAGAAAAGCCTGAAACCCAACACTATACCCCAACCATATACAAAGTGCTAGACACCTACCTGCAGCAGCACCTTCATCACAGCTTCTGCCGTCACACGACATGGCTGCCATTCCGGCTTCGGCTGCCTCCCCCTCCGCCCCTTCACCACCACTTGCCCTCTCCCCCCCTCCTCTCCAGCCCCCTCTCCTCCACCTAACCCCGTACCGCTCCCCCTCCCCTTTTTCCGCTTCTTCTTTACCCTGCTGTCTTCTGCTGCTCCTGCCCCTTCCTCCACATCCTCCCCAGGAACTGCACCACCTGCTTCAGCCCCCGCTGTCACAGCTGCTGCTGCTGCTGCTGCTGCTTCTGCTGCTGCTGCTCCTGCTTCTCGGTGTGCCTTCAGCACCGCCCAGCGTTTCCTTCTAGAGAGTAGCTGAGGGTCGTGATGCTCAACAACAAGCGCCTGCTGCTGCTGCCGCTGCTGCTGCTCATCAGCCTCTCTTACCCCCTCCCCACCTAGAAGCAGCAACCCAGCCTGCTGCTCCAGCTTAAGCTGCAACTGCTGCTGCTGCTGGTGGTGGTTTTGCTGCTGCTGCTGCACTGCATGCTTCTGCTGCTCCTCAGTTTGTACATTGCATCCCTGACCTGACCCTCCCAAGCCCTCTGCTCCTGCTTCTCCAGCCACTCCAATCTCCATCCGTCCTCCTGATCCACTACCAGCAACCGCCGGCGCAGCTGAACCTGCTCCATTAAGCCCTAAACCTCCAACCCTACCACCCATAGCAACTTTAGCAGTTGCTTCCAAACCAGCCAATGCCGCAACAGCAGCAGCCTTGGCTGCAGCAGTGTTAGCCGCAGCATTAGCAGCAGCAACAGTCAACTGCCCGCAAATAGCCATACCACTACCACCACTATGTGACACCTTCCTCTTCTTTGCTTTCGGCCGCTGCCAATCTGGCCTGGTGGAAGGAATGTAGAACGTTTGGATGATGCTGCTAAACCGCACCTTTTTTCCAGCAGCCCTAGGCATAGGAGGCAGAGCTGGACCGCTGCCACCAGCAACATCAGCACCAGTAGCAGCCGGCATTGAGTCATCTGCTGACGCTGCTGCTTCCCCTGCCGCCCCTGCTCCTGCTGTTGGTGGTGCTGCTGGTGGCAAAGGTGGCAAAAACCCCACCCCCAGGGTGCCCACCCTCCCTCCACCCCTTGCAGCAGACTGCACAGCTCCTGCATTAGACCCCACCCCACCAGCTGTGGACCCTAAAGCGCTGATCCCCCTACTTCCCATACCTGCCGACTCCGCGATCCCTGCTCCTGCGGGCCGTTGCAAGGCTCCTGCTGCTATTGTTCCTATTGATGTGCCCGTTTCAGCACGCCCATCCAGTGCTGCTGCTGACCCTCCTGCTACTGCTACTGCAGCAGCCTGCCGTGCAGCTGCTGTATTGCCTCGTCCTTTACGGGCCTTCACACTGCCCCTCTTCAAGCAGCTCTTGAGCACAGGACCTCCAACAACAGCAGCCCCTGCTCCTCCTGTTGCCGTACCCCCATCAGGACCAGTCCCTTGCTGCTCTTGGTGCTGCTGCTGCTGCTGCTGGTGGTGGTGCTGTTGTTGCAGTTTTTGCTGCTGCTGCTGTTGTTGTTGCTGGTGGTGGTGCTGTTGTTGCAGTTTTTGCTGCTGCTGCTGTTGCTGGTGGTGGTGCTGTTGTTGCTGCTGCTGTTGCTGATGGTGGTGCTGTTGCTGCTGTTGCAATACTGGGACAGAGGGCATGCCCCACACACCAGCCAGAAGCCCAGCAGACATGACAGGGTTTAAGACTTGCATATGAGGGTTGAACAAACCCTGCTGCATTTGCTGTGGTCCACCGGAACAAGTAGTGCCACTAGCACAAGCAGCAGCAACAGCAGCAGCAGCTGCAGCAGGGCTTATGCTAAGATTCACCCCACCAATTAAACCGCTGCTCTGGCTGATGCCACCATTGCATCCCTGCAAAGCTTGTGCATTTGGGCTTTGAAGCAAACCCACCCATCCTGGCACAGCCAAAGCGCCAGTCACCTCAGCAGCTGCTGCTGCTGCTTGTAGTGCTGTCCCAACCGACACCGGTGCCAATGGTACTGCTGCTGCTGGCATTGGTTGTGTCGCTGGTGCTAGCAAGCCCAGCAATCCACCCATGCCACCGATTCTGTTATGCATAGCACCTCCTATGCCCCTGCCTGCTGCTGCTGCTGCTCCTCCTGGAGCTAGAGGTGCTGCTGGTGGCAATCCATTGGACACCCGCTGTTGCAATGGGGTCAGCAGCTCACAAGCATGCTCAAGGGGCTGTGAAGCTCCTGCGAGGATTAGAGATCAAGCAACCAATCAATCAAAACGCAAAACCAGCTATGCCAAAAGGTCACTCAAGACCGAGCAGCACACGACCCCTGATGGACTGGAGTCACACAACCCCATGCCGGCCAACCATATGGCCGCCCCTCATACAGGCAAACCACAGGCCGCATAAAACATGTAGCATAGAGTTGAAGCCAGATGCAGCGACCAAAACAACTTATGAGTTGGAAGGGCGCATGATGGCATGATGTAGGTGCTGCTGCTCCTGGCATATCTGCGGATTCATTTGTTCATTAAAATACATCTCGAAAACAGATGACATTGGCTTTTTATGGCATGGAAGTCTAGACCTCCGACTGCATGCACAAGTGCCTCAGAGTTAACAACACTGAAGCGTCCATAGAGCAACAAGTACAGACAGCAACCAAGCTGCTATATTGCTATGTTGAGGTCGCTGTAAAGGTGCCGAGTGGATGCTATTCAATACCATAACTAGGATCACTAGAGCCCAAATGACTGTGCCAAACTGGTGCGTCCAACCGCCAAGAGAACAGCCCTGGCTCTCCACTCTGCTATTTCACCCTTTGGCCTCACATTACGTATCTGAGGTCGCTGTGAAGCCCCTGAGACTATTATGCATTATGCAAGCAACCAAGATGCAACCGATGCAGTGAATCATGCAGCTCAATAAATACATGATGGGGGGGGGGGGGGTGCATCAAAGCGCATGTAACATCAGATGTTAAGGTAGGTACAGCACTGACAGCTTGAGGTGCCGGGCCTATGGCACTTTTCTATGGTAGAATTTCCATGCAGTGTTAGCTACATCACAGCAAAGGTGACATCCAAACCTCTTACTTTCAATAGATGAACATCAGCTGGTCAACGCAACTTACACCCAACAGTCCTGAGCAAAGACAACCTGACCCGATTCCACAACTACATTCACTACAGATCAAAAGCCATTGAAGAAGTGTGTTGCTTACCATGTGCAGACTTTGCTGTGCCTGCTGCTGCTGCTGGTAGTGGTGCTGATAGCGATACCCCTCTCAATGCCCCCTGCCATGGCAGGAGCACCACCTGCTGCTGCTCCCGCTGGTGCTGTGGCTCGTGCTGCTGCCCCACACCCCTCCCCCCACGACCTGCACCCCTTGCTGCTGCTCCTGCTGGGCCCCCCTTGCCCAAAGCTATGCAAGGGCTATCCTGAAACAGCCCCATATTCATAGAGGGTGGCAAACCTAGCCATAAAGGAGGAGCTTCCGGCAGCAATGGGGCCGCTGCTGTCCCTGCGACTGCTGCTGCTGCTATCCCTGCTACTGCTGCTGCTGCAGCCGAGGTGCTGACTACCTCAGCCCGGGAGGACATGCCTAGCTGCAGCTGCCTAGCTGCTCTAGGTGCTGCAGGCAGTGGTGGATCAGCAGGATGGAACTCCAGCAACCCATGCTTCCCTCCTGGACCACCCGTTCCCGCCACTGCGCAAATACCTCCTCCTGCTGCTGCTGCTGCTTCCTCCTGCGCACCTCCTGCTGCTGCTGCTGTTGTTGCTGCTCCCTCCTCCCACGCACCTCCCCCTCCTCCTGCTGCTGCACCCTCCTCCCACACACCTCCTGCTGCTGCTGCTGCTTCCACTCCTCCACTACCACAACCTACCGCAGCTGCTGCTGCTGCTGCTCGTAGTCTTAACAGGACATCCCCAGTCGCAGCAGCAACTGCTGCAGCAAGCTCATCCTGCCCAGCTTTCATTAGCCCTTCCTCACTCCTCGCATCAGTCTGGTCCCCCTCTGTCCCACCAATATGTGGCCCCCATACCATCTTGCCAAAGAGGTCAGCAAAACCACCCGCTCCAGAACCCTCACTAACCACATCCCCACCCCCACCCACACCAGCAGCAGCACAAGTAGACACACTGGCGCTGTTGCTTGCATGAATATCTGCCTCCAACCCAACCTCTAAAGCTGCTACTCCCTCTGCTGCAGCTGCAGAACCGTCCCCTGCCGGAATAGGCCTCTGATCAAACAGTTTTCTCTTACGTATGTCGCAAACAATTTCTGCCCCCGCTCCACAGGAGTCTGGCCTCACAGGAGGGCCTACAGCGCCAGTGTTCTCATGAGATAGGAATACTACCTCGGCTGGATAAACAGAGCCTGCTCCGCCTGCAGCTCCGCCTCCTGCTGCTGCTGCTGCTGAATCTGTAAAATGTGCATCACTAACAGCACCGCGCTCCTGGCTCGCAGGTGCCCCAAATGCTACAGCAGCACTCGCTATCCCTGCAACAGCAGTAGCAGCACCACCCGTGGCTCCGCCTCTTGCTGTTGCTGCTACTGCGCCACTGCAATTTGCATCACCAGCAGCATTGTGCTCCTGGCTCGCAGGTGCCCCAGGTGCTACACCCCCATTGACAGTAGCAGTACCTGCTGCTCTTGTTATGGCTCTTGGGCTCACCACCCCAGACTTCTTTGCTGTTGCTCTCCTGGCCACAAGGGGCGGCTGTGGAGAGCTAACAGTAACTGGGACAACTAGAGCTGCCAGGCCTGCTGCTGCTGCTGGTAGTGGTGCTTGCATTGCTGCTGCTGCTGCTGCTGGTGGTGGTGGTAGTGGCAGCACTGCGGCCGCTGCTTCAGCTGCTGCTGATGGCACTCCTGCTGCTGCTGGTGCTTGCATTGCTGCTGCTTCTGCTGCTGCTGGTGGTGGTGGTAGCACTCCTGCTGCCGCACCTGCTGCTGGTGATACATCAAGAGGTCGTTGTATTCCTTCTGCTGCTGGTGGTGGTGAGGGTAATACTTCTCCTGGTGGTACTCCTGCTACTGCACACAGTGCTACTGCAAACGGTGCTGCTGCTGCTGCTGGTGAGGGCATTGCTACTGCAGATGAAGCTTGCAATAGTGCTTCTGCTGCCTCTGCTGCTGCTGGTGGCTTCACTGCTGCTGCTGCTGTGCCAACAAACGTGGTAGCTGCTGTTGCTGCTGCTGGTACTGTGCCAACAGAAGTGTTAACTGCTGCTGCTGCTGCTGATACTGTGCCAACAGATTTGGTAGCTGCTGGTGCTGTAGGAACCTCCAGGACTGCAGCGGAGACATCGTTAGCACTAGCACTTGCCACAGCTGCATTCAGCACCAAGATGGCATCAGATGCCGTGGCTTCTGCTGCTGCTGCCAAATTGGACTGGAGGTCACGAGCAGAACCACCATGCCCAGAAGGAGCTGCAGCACCTGCTACTACAGCTTCAGCTTTAGCAACTGATGGAACTGCCTTGACAGCAGCATCACCACCATCTGCAGCAGTTGCTGTTCGTGCTGCGGCCACTGTCGTTGTTGCTACTGCCAGTTCCACATTAGCCTCGGATGGTGCCATTACAGGCGCAGCTTGCCTTTCAGCTGCTGCTGCTGCATCATCTGATCCCGCTTCTGCTAATTCTGCTAGTGCTGCTGCTGGTGGTGGTGGTGCTGTTTCAGGAGCTGCTGTTCCCTCTACTGCGGCTGCATCTGCTGCTGTTGTTACACACAATGGTACTGGTGGTAGTGTTTCTGCTGCTGCCCCTTTCTCTGCTGTGCCCGCGTCTGGTCCTGCTTCTGCTTTCATTCGTTCAGCTGCTCTACACCCCTCCAGCACGTCTGCAGATGGTGTTCCTTCAGTGCCTGGGCCCTCTGCGTCTGCGTCTGCGTCTGCGCCTGCTGCCGCTGCTCCTGCTTCTGCATCTGCATGTCCTCTTGCCACAATGGTGGTGGCTTCATTCAACCCTTCATCCATTTCCATTGCTGCACATGCTGCTGTCGGTACAGCACCTCCTGTGGCTCCGATCTCCCCAGCTCCTCCTCCTGCTGCTACTGCTGCTGCACCGGCGGCAGCAGAAACAGGGCCCTCTTGGGACACTGCTGCCTCCACTGCCTCTACTGCTTCTGTGTCTCCTGGAGGTGTCATACCTGCATCCCTTGGATCCACCTCTTCAACAGCAGCTGCACATCCTCCTACCCCTGGTCCCACCTCCGTTGCAGCAGCCACTCCAGCTCCTAGTTGCGCAGAAACATCCTCTCCACAACGCTCTACATCACCTTCCTGCCTCCTGCCCAAGTCTGCGAGCGCTGTTGCATCCCCTTCCCCGTCCCAACCGTCTCCCACTGCCATATCCCCTGGTTCAAACTGTTCTGCAAAGCCCTGCATGTCCATTTCCACATCCCAATCCCCATCTCCTTCCCCAGCTGCTGGTGCTGTAAGAGGTGGACTTTCTGCTGCTGCTGCTGCTGTTGGTGTTCCGGGCTCCCCCGCAACTGCTTCTCCCGCTGGCACTGCTGCATCTCCTCCTCCACCGCCTGCTGCTGGCATTGCGAAGCCTCCAAGACTCAATGTGCTTCCAGTCGCTCCTTCTCCGCCATCCTGCACAGAAGACGAAGAAGATAACTTCACACTAGCACCTTTCACTGCTCCCAATGCTCCCAATGCCACAGGCAAACACGAAATTTCTGCCCCTCCCTTTCCCGCTGCTGCTCCAGGATTACAGCCATTCCCTGCTGCTCCTGCTGTTGCTGCTGCTCTTGCATAGCCTCCTGAGCTGGAAGCGCTTCCAGCTGTCCCCGCTGGGGCTGCTGCTGCTTGCGCTGCTGCTTGCAACGACGAGGAGGAGGACGTCCGTGCAAGAACACCTCCCACTGCCTCCAACCCCCTAGGCACGGGAGATGCAGAGCGCCTGATCCCCGCCAAGAGCTTTGCAGCTTGTTCTGCCTGTGCACTGAGCAAGGCCTGCACACTAGTCCCCGCAGCAGCAGCTGCTTTAGGCACGGGGCCCTGTGCTACTGCTTGCACCTTCGCCGCTGCTAGCGCAGCCGCCCTCGCACCTGCAGCAGCTGCAGGGCCGGTAGGAGGTGGGGAGATCCTACCGCTTGGCAGGACCCGCTTCAAACTCTGTGTGGGGCTCCAGCTGCTAGCAGTGCTTTTGTTGAAAAGGTCGGCGAAGCCCATGGATGCTACTGCTGCTCCTCCAGTCCCCAGCTGCTTTTGCTGCTGCGAGTCTGGTTGCGGGCTGCTGTCTCTCATTGCAGCAGGGCCCACTCCTGCTGCTCCAGATCCCACTGCAGCTGCTGGTGAGGGTGGTCGGAGCAATGATCCTCCTGCCCTTCCAAGGCCTGCTGCTCCCCCTGCTGCTCCTGCTCTGACAGGCAAGGGCTTCCTAGGAATCTCTGTGGACCGGGAAGCATTACCTCTGCTCTGTCCACCACCTACCCCAGATAGCCCATTGACTCCCCCACCCTGCCGTCCTTTGAGCCCGAAACTAGCCCCTCGCAGCACCCCTCCGATACCCCCCTTGCTCGCCCTTGCTCCGACCCCTTGCCCAGGGTTAAAGGCCCTCCCACCACCTTGCTGCTGCTGCTGCCTCTCCAGCTGTGACAACCGCTGCTGTTGCTGCTCCTTTGGAAGTGCTGCAGGTTTATGTGCAGACACAGCTGCCTGCATCTTCAGCACCTGCTGTTGATGCACCTCCAGTTCCTTGACCCAGCCAGAACTATTGGCATCGATAAGCGGACCAAGCGGTGTGGCCTCCTGAATACCAGAGGGCGGCCCTCCTCCTGCTACTGTTGGTGCTCCTGCTGCTCCAGCTGCTGCTGTTGTTGTTGGTGCTTCTGCTGCTGGTGCTGTCAGCGCTCCTGCTGCTGCTGCTGTGCCCGCTGGTCCTGTCGGTGTGCCATAAGCAAGTGTTGCTGCTCCTGATGCTGCTGTTGCTGTTGGTGCTCCTGCTGCTGGTGTTGTTGGTGCTCCTGCTGCCATTGCTGGTGCTGTGCCACTGGCAAACCCTGGTGCTGGAAGAAGGGCACCAGCACCATCAGAGCCACCTTGTTGACCTAACCAAGCTGTTGCAGGCGCTATTGCTGCTGTTCCAGTTCCTGCAGTTGCTAAGGAGCATGGTCCACCAGAAGCTGCAACTGCCAGAGCAGCAGCTATATGAGCGGGCCCATTGACTATTGCAGGTAGCCCAGCTGTTCCCGCAGCTGCAGGACCTGTGCAAATAATAGAGACAAACAAGGAATCATTAGCACCCTCCATTGCTGGCATGAGTAACGCCTGCCTGGAAGCCTGGATCACAAGTGGCACGAGATCTGTGCATATGGTGTTTAGTCATCGATCAGGCTTGCACTGCTAGTCAGCGATAGGACTTGCCATAGCCATTTATAGCAATGATGGTAAGTAGCTGCTAGCATGCTTTGCTGCTGTGTGCCATTAACACCTCGACTTCCAAATGGGCCACCCCATCAGATATGACACCAGCATCTACCATGCTTTAGCATCCATTGGTTGGTCCCATAGAGATCTAGTCACACAGCAAGCTAGCACATGCTCTTGATAAACACTTTGCCATGCACAGCATCTTTACCCTTGCCAGGCATGGGGATGGGCATAGGTACCGCTCCTGCAGCAGCTGCAGGGCCAAACGTGGTGAAGGCATGACATGCTGCAGCTGCTTCAGCTGAAGCTCTGAGGCGATCCTGCATGGCTGTGATTGCTGCTGCTAGCGATGCTGTGGTTGCGGTTTGGGCTACTGCAGGTAAAGTAGGACCCATCTGTAGTGCCTGTGAAGGGGCTGCTGCAAGTACACTGCCAAGCTGGAATGTTGCAACGTGGCTTCCTGCAGCTCGTGCCTGCGCTGCTACTGCTAGGGCTGTTGTGAGCTGGTCTGTGGCAGGAGCAGATGTTGGTGCTGTGAAGGGTTCGTACGTTTCTGCTGCAGACGTTGCTGCAGATGATGGGAATCCCTGTGGCTGCAAGTGATTGGCCAAGGGATGCAGACTGCCAAGCTGGGAACTTCCTGTGAGCTTAAATCCCATGGGAGCAAGCTGTACGAGAGTCGGCAGAGATGTTAGCTGACGCTGTTGCTGCTGGAGCTGCCACAGGTGAAGCTGTTGGGCCATCTGAGCATGCAAGTGCATCTGTTGCTGCTGGTCCTGCATGGGCGCATCCAATGGCTGTGTCTGCTGCTCATGGAGCGTTATGTGCTGTCCTGGCTGGCTTCCCGATGCGTTGCGATGCCCTGCTGGCTGTCCTTGCGGGAGCGGGAGCGTACCGAGATTGTGCGGAGTTTGGTAGGACTCCATGCGACCGATACTTGAAGCTGGACCATGAGCCCAAGCTTCCGGAGATGGTGGGCCCTGACTGACGTGTCCCTCGGGAACCAGCTACATGGCAATGGACCCCATTCAGGTCAGAGATGCTGAGCTGCTTCAGACCGCCTTCAAAAGTGCTCTTCTGCGGGGCAGAGGGAGGCAGACAGAGGCTCCAGCCGTGGTGGCAAGCTAGAATGAGCTCTAGGTGATTGTACTTGATCCTTCACTCCTTTATTCGAGCATGACACAGACTGATGAGGCTATCGAGCACAGGAAGATGACGAAAGTCAGGAGCAATAGCTAGTTGAAATGGCAAGCACGTGTACTCAATTTGTTGGTTTTAGGAAGACCCCCGTCCTTATATCGTTCACCACGCAGCTGCAGGCCACTGGGCTGCTGCCTGAACATAGACCGGAGGTGTCACTGCGAGTGACTACCGCAACCTCAGCTGAAGGCAGCAGGTACAGAACAGCAGACTCAGTTATGTCATTCGACATAGATGCGTGTTCGTGGTGTGTTTGACCAGCATAGAAGAGGCTCATTAACTCAAGGACCACCCCATGCGTGCAAGCGTAGCCCGGCTAATGGCCTGCCGTCGACGTCCATGCGCTTAGCGGACGCTTTGAACGCTATCATTTGATTACCTCCAGATGGATTGTACATTCTTGATATGCCTTATCCAGCATTGCTGAAATCAGTTGTTGATGTGTCTTGCGGGACGTAACGCTAGCAGCACCTCCTAATTGTCTTGGGAAGGCCCGCGCGGATTTTCGATGAGGCTCTTGACATTAAGTAACAGTGGGGCGAGTCATGTAGCGCCTGGCAGCCGGCCCACCATCTGCAAGCCAGCCGGATGTGTTGCAAGTTGCATCCACAGGGGCGGTGGCTCAGCAACTACGCTCCACACAGCAAAGCGGTGTCGCACAAACCTTCAGGCAGTCAATGCCCAAAATCTACCAAACCCAGCTCCAAAGGATGCAGTCATGGCATATTTGCAAGGGGTCGAGGTGCTCGCCATCACCACAGCAGCTGCGACACAAGCATGCTTGCTGATCGCAAATGCAAAAATGCCTGCCACCCCAGCCGTGCAGCCGGAACCTACGCAAGCAGTTGCGTCCGCTCAAACCTTCTTACAGCAACCTCCCTGGCTGGAATCCATGATACAGAAGGAGCCACTATCATCAATCCAGGGCTTTGCAGTTGTTATTGCAATCATGTGCAACATCTGCATCAGATGGTTCTCACGGTAAGTCCATGCGTAAGTCCATGCGTTCGTCCATGCGTTCCTGTAATTAGTGCGTCGTTGCTAGGCAATATGTCCGCAGGATGTAATTTGTTGCAATGGCGCTACTGTACTAAGACTTTTACTGGCAGATGCTTTGACAGTAATGGACTCAATGCTTCCACAGGCCGTATCAATTAAGTGACAGTGGTAATCTCTCTTGTACAAACCACTGTCTGAGCAGTGGGGTGACTAAAGAAGGCTTGCCCTCTGGCATTGGTCAGCAAGTGCAGGCAGATTTCATCCAGCCATCTCGCATCACTGTTTCTCTGTGGCTCCTCTCCGCAAGCACTTCTGCTTCATGTCAGCAGACATGCCGTCTCTTTCCTGTGTTCTGCAGCACAGGCCGGCAACATGTCTCTCTTGCAGCCGCTCCAGGCTTTTTCTTTTCTTTCTACACTTTCCTTGTTGAATCCTCCTTCTTACACAATCAACCGTTGTCGTCTTTTTTTGCACTCTTCGTTTTAAGTCAGGTCTTCCCAAGTTGTCTGCCATTCATGTCATTTCTATTAGGCAAGGCATCGCCTCCTTTGCTGCTCAAACGGCAGCCGCCATGTCTTACTGCAGCAACATCTGTCACCATGTACAGCCTTGCCAATGAATGCCCGTCCCCTTGTCTCCAGCCTCTTCCCTCAGAAAATGATCTGCTGTTGCCACCTTACTTCCACGCAGCTCCTCCTTATCAGGCAACATCACCTCCCTTTCCGCCCAAGCAGCAGCTCGGCTCGCCCGCTTGGAAGCCCTCCACGCACAGTCCTCCACTCAGCTCACCTCAACCTCCCAGCAGCTGCAGAAGTTGAACAGTCGGGTGAAGCTCTCCAGCTCCAGCTTGAAGGGCCCCTTACAGCAAGCACATGCAGCAGCAGGGCAGCAGGCAGAGGCGCTGGTCAAAGTTGCAGACCAACAGGCAGGGTTGACCAAGCAAGTGGAGGGGTTACAGGAGCTCATTGGGGCTTTGCAGGCAGTGCAAGCCAAGCAGTTCAAGGTGGGTTGTTGGGGTTTGCTTGATGAGGACACACACTTGACCATGCCACGTGTAAGGTATGTATGTCACATGCTAGTTGAAGGTGGAATTATGGTGTAAGGAGATGGCTAGTTAGCCCTCTCCTGTACGTTCGATGGGTACCCTTGGGATAGGGGACTGTGTCGCGTGAGCGTCATGCAGCCTTGTATGCGGGCATGAGCTTGCATAAGCGAGAGTAGCCTAGTGACGTTTCGGGGTGACATAGTGTGTTTCGGCAGTGACTGCGCGTCACCGCCTGTTGGATTCCCAGTCTGTTGGGTTCCCCAGACAGCCTGCCGAAGGCGGGCTGGCTGGTTGGGACAAGGTACTTAAGGGCTGTGGTCCTTGAGGTTCGAGGAGAGATGTTCTAGCTTGTAATCCTTATTCAGTCTTGGGCTATTTCATTGGGGTACATCTGTCAGGATTGGGGGTTGGGCCTAGATAGTCTAGAGCAGGGCGCAGCTCTTCACATATGGAGCATGCGTCCAAGGTTGGGACGAGCTCTGTAGTGTAGGTACTTTCCAGATTACAAGCGCACTGCAACAGATGTCTCCACCTTGCTCTTGATACGTGGAACTGCAGGGGTTGCAGGATGTAACTGGAAGTACAGCCGGAACACATGCAATGTTTTTGTGGCAGTCCCATTTGTTGGAGCTATGAATTGTTTGGTATGGATCTTTACAATCGTTTGTCACAAGCTGGGAATGTGATTTGTCATTACAGCATCATGACAATTGCTCAAAGGCAGGGCCAATGCACAGTTGGGTGTTGTGAGTTGCACATGTTCCTCATGCCGATACCAGGGCAACACTCTGTGTGGCTGTGGTGTTTGTGCACTGTTCGCCAGACAGTTAGGCCCTTTGATAAAGTGTGTTGAGATTGTCATCACACGACCATTTCAGGGATGAATGGAGCTGTAAAATCTGTGCAGTGATCTAGCTTAGAGTATACGAGGTTAAGGTCATTTATAAGCTGTGCTGCTGTGCGTGGCTTTGCCCTTTCTCAGGTTTCCGCAGAGGCGTTGCAAAGGCTGCAATCTAATCAGCAACAGCAGGCTTCAGGCAGCAGCAAAACCCTGGCAGCATTGAAGCAGCAGCAGCTACAGCTGCAGGAAAAGCTCGCTACAGCACAGCAACAGCTGGCCAAACTGGAAAATGCGATGCTACAGCAGCAACAGCAGTTCCAGGGTGCGGCAGGCGTGGCACTTGCAGCACAGCTAAGCAGCAGTGGGAGGACAGAGGACTATGGCATGAGTAGTACTATCGATAACGGTAACAGAGTATGCGATGCTTCAAGTGCTGGAAGGTATGGGGAAGGGACTGCAGATGGTGCCGGTGCAGGGATGCGGCGGCAATCTTATACGCAAAGCAGCAGCAGCAGGAGCACGGGGGTTCCTGCTGAGAGTAATGGGTATTCGCTATCGCAATTACCATCTGTGGGTACATCCGGGCTAGGTGGTGATGCAAGAGGCATGTCTAAAAAAGATAAAGCAGGAGGTGGTCAACTTTATTCTGGCGCATGCCCCAAAGACCCGTGGGGCACTTTGGATCCTGTGAAGCCTTGAGTATGGAGTGGGGTGGGTGGGTGAGTGGATCTGTAAGCTGGGATCCATTTATGATGTTGTTCACACTACGGTACGACGGAGATATACATACATATAATCATACGCATACGAACATGTCTTTCCCAGCGCACGGCATCTATTCAGCGGGCGTGGTCTGTCTCAAAGGTTCGCGAAATGCTGCCCGATAGACCCGCCTTAACAATAGGTTGCCCTTCGTCCTGAAAATCGCATAGCGGAGGGTGTCTGCACAAAAATAGCTGCCATATATGGTCAGACCCCTCCTCCGGTCCGGAGATCTTAACCTTAGTCATCCTGCTGGCCGCTCGGCCAAGGGAACCTCCACAATAACAATCGCAATACTACTCTTTATTACCTTTCTTGCTTGCTGCGTGCTGCCAGCTGCTCCTGAGTACCCTTCAGACACTTCGTCCATCTGCGACACCTGGTGTCATCTTCCCCGACAGTTTTCTCCTTTTTGTCACACCGTTTCTACTCCGTCGCCACTGCTTTCGTTACTGCGATGTATATACTCTTTGCCCGTAGACACACATTACTCCATGCGTCCTCTTCACAGAGAACGCACTCTGCTTCCGAACACCCTCTGTCTCTCTCTCCCGGCCACTGCTCATCCTCTCCTCTTAATCTTTAACTCCCAAGTCGCAGAGACAGCTTCCCCTTCAGGCTGTCTCCCCTATCTCAGCAGCGTTAGGACTGGACTAGCCTTCTCCTCCCCGACCCACCTCCTGCCTCCCACCATCCCACTGGTTAGGGAAACCAGTACTCTGCGTCACTTTCCACTCCACCCGTTTCTCCTCTTAGACAACTTAAAACATACTACCACAAATATCCCTCTCCTTCACAAGCAGCCAACACCACCGTCAAGCATATCCCTACTCTGGGTTCCCCCATCTCGTTCACTGCCAGTGCTACTGGTGCCTTCCCTCTCCAGCTACTACAATGCTTCATCCCACTGCTTTGCAGACGGTCTTTCCCCTACGATCCTCGCCTCACAAGCAACCATACTCGACCTATTCTGTTACAAAGGACCTCTTGAGCTCACACATCCACCCCAGAACACCTCCAACCTGTACAGATATACTCCACAACCAGAGTCACCCCTCTCTAAGCCCTGTGTCCACCTGCCACAATGGAACCTTCTTTTCTTTAAGTCGTCTGCTGCCTCCTGGAAAGTGTACAGCCGCGGACCAACAGCTGAAATTCGTACTGCCAATTCTGCTCGTCGAGGGCTGACAGGCTCCCTCACCTATCTCTGTAAGGGGCTTATTCTAGCCGCACTTTACTCCAAGCTCCTCTTCCTACTCTTTTATGCACAGGTTACACTGGCTAGCAATATTTCAGCAAGGTTCCCCTTCCCTTCTTCTATTCAGGATCCAAATAGATTAATATACTCTAGAACTCGTTTGGGCATCAAATTGCTATCCGTTGTACCCACAGGGGTTCAGACTGCTTTTACAACCATACTGGCTCGCCGGTCGAGCTGCATTAATAGTACCCAGGATGAGCCGGCAGCCACACCAGCCAATCCCCAGCTGCCCACTAGTCATATCTCCTCCCCGAGGGGTCGGAACTCGCCACACCATAGGCACCGACGCCCCTATTCGTCCAGCTATTCGCTCTTTCCTCCAGTTTCACACCGAACTTCGCGGTCACCTGCTTACTGGTTCATGTGTCAATCTGTGCTTGGACACAACAAACACCACGTTAAGCTCGCCCTAGCCCGGCAACATAAGCGCATGCTGCAACGTCTCAACGGTCGCATGCTCCGTACTAGGCATCTCTGGGCCCATCGCTTGGTCGCTCTACAGAAAAGGCGCCATCTTGCTGCCCTGCAACGGCGCCAGCCTCGCATCCTCCTCAGAATCACTCCACGCCAGTCAGAGGATATGCTCATTAGCGTTGATATCATCATATGCACACCAACTCCTCAACGGCGCACCCACGTCAACCTCCTCCTTGACTTCACGGCTGATCCCGACCGACCAATAATTGTTGAGCTACTCAAAGCTCCCTGCGTTCTCCGCGTCTTTCATTCTTCATTATCAGACTGCAATCCCGCGTTTGATAAACATAACGATGCACCTCTGCCGTATCTGCAAATGCACATAAGGCCACGGTGGGCATCGGCCGATCAACCACTCTCTGTGGCACTCTGGCTCATCACTCCTAAGCCTCATGCATGCCACATCACCTTAGCACTGTCACATGGGTCCCTACCTCAACAACCCGTGCATGCCCACCTCCTTCTCACGCCCGCTGCTTATGAATGGATTGCACCCCGCCATCAACTCTGGATCTCCCCATGCGACGACACAAGTACTGAGTCTATAGGCAGTGGTCCCTCCTCCCATACCTTCAACTCAATCAGTGATCTGCATGTCCAAACTCCTCCAGCTCAGCTGGCAGATTGGGTACCTCCAGAATCGGTCGGACTACACTGTGAAGCCCAAGTCAGCAGTTTCTGCGGCACACATGCTTTCTGTGCCTTTTTTGGCCGACCCCCTCTCTCTCGTCCTACAATGGTCGCGCACCTGCGCGGTCTTCCCATCCCACCGGGCCCCAATGGCCTTATACGATCAGATGGCATGTTCTCAGTGCCAGACATATGCCGGGAGCTGTACTACCTTACATCACAAAGTGTTACCTTTGCACCTGTCTTGGAAATTCTTCCCTCCACAAGGTACACACAGGCTGAAATCCTTGCTACCGCACCCCCTGGCTGTGATAGCTTATTAATTCTGCTCCCAGGTCACTACATCTGCTGGAAGAGAAGCCCGGTCACTGGCCACTGGTACGAGCTAGACTCCATTCCTTTTGCACATACGCATTGTGCTCGCCTGCTTCATGCAAATGACTGGCTAAACCTTCGGCAGTGCACCCTATATACGACTGTCCATGCTGACGCGTATTACACAGGCCAAACTGGTCTCTGTCTGCCACCCCAACTTCGACAAAATTTACCCTACCCACTTTCTTTCTTTCCCCCCGAGGATGTGGTCTTCTCTCATGCCCCGCTCATAAATAAACCGGCTACCCTACATCACCACAACACTATGCAAAACCTACCCCCAAATAGACAAGTTGCCCCTACATTTACACTCCCGCAACCTCATCCCGTAAGGACCCACCCGACCGCCATGCCTTTCATAAACACCACACTACCCCCAATGTCCAACACTGCCCCACAACCTTCCCAAAACCCCTCCCAACCCCCAACACATCAGTCCGCCCCACCACCTCCCCAAGCCTCTACCAAATGTAGCCGTACCAACCCGCCTGCTACCACCTGTCAAGTACCGCCCTCACCACCAATGTCAGCTACCGCTCACACCCACCCAGCCGCCCTGCATATGCCTGGGCCACAACCCTCTAACCATAACCCAGCCTCTTGCCCCCCTCGCAAGGCAAAACCATCTGTGCCAATCCCTTGCCCTACCCCAGTCACAACCCTTACTCCCCAAGCCTTGTCACTTCTCACTCTTAATGTTCAAGGCCTACAAACCAGCATTATCGATGTTGATAGCATTCTTACCTCCCTGGCCCCTGATGTCTTCATACTCACCGAAACAAAGCTAACTAAAGACAGCAAGAAAAAGGTGACTGGTCTCCTATCCAGCTGCAACCCTAACTACCGTCAATACCACTCTGTGGCCACGCACTCCACCGATCCGACTGCTGACGTAGCAATTCTCATACACAAGCGCTTCAGTGAACTGGGGCTTATAGCTGATCTGCCGCAGCCTGCCCACACCCAAGGCTACCTCCGAGCCCTGCAGATTCGGCTCCCTGATTCCACCCCTTTGAATATCGTTGCAACCTATAGTCCTGCCTCTGCACCAGATTCAAAAGCGATTCGACAAGCCATCCAAGACTACACTAATCTACTAGTCCAACAAGCCAACTCCACCACACCTACAGCAGAAAACCTCATTGTTGGTGGGGATTTCAATGCCACCCTATTTGCATCTGGCCGGGCGACGGCATTAACATACACCAGGGATTCTGCACATCGCCAATTCATCTCTAGCAGCTCTCTCTACCTCCTTGATGCTCCCCCCGGCTCTTCCCCCTGCAACCATCGCCCCTTCAGTTGGAAAAAGGGCATTGCGGCCACCCCATACAGCCGTATTGATGACTTCTACTCCAATAACAAGTGTCTACCTGCCCTAACAAAGACTACATTGTAACCAGACCTTGCAGCCAATACTGATCACAATGTGCTCGGCACCGAAATCCCCTACCTTGCATTAAACATGGTCCCCCCGCCTCCTCCATACCACCCTGCTGCATCTCAGCCTAAACTCCGCATGCCCCTGACAAAAGCCGAGCAAGCCACAATTCGCCAAGCTATACTCCATGACCTCGGTGCCCGTATTCAAGTGATGAATACAGAACTGCAACATATCCTTCAACATGAAGTTCACCCCCATTGGCGAACACACCAAGCAATCTCAGCAGTCCAGCCTGGAAGCCATACCCTCACCTCCATTGCCAACCAGCCTGCAGCCGAATGGGTACAGCAGTATGGAGCTCAAGTCACAGATCTTCTTGGCACAGCTCGCGACCTCGCTCTCGAAGTCGGCCCTACTGTCCGACCGTCAACGGATGGCCTCCATTATCGCCCTCGCAGAATAGCCAAGATGCGCACTGCGCATGTCCGGACCATATCAGCTATCACACAAGCCTTACAACGGGACAGTTCTCTGTCCGGTATCACTGACTGTGCCGCTCTGTCCACCGTTGAACAAATTAAAACTGACCATCCCAACTACACTGACACCCAATGTTTGAAAGCAGCAAAGCTCCAAGTACGGAAGGCACTCCGAGAAATTGACCGTCTCCATGCCAGTATTTCTAGTCAAATCGCCAAGCGAAAGCTAGCTGCTCTGTGCGACAAAAAACTGAAGATCGGCAACCACATCCTGACTGGCCGCCACACTCCGCCAAGCGACATTGCCCTCCGGGTTCTTCAAAGCAACGACAAGATCATTAATACACCGGATGCCATAATGAACACAGTCACCCAGTACTACACGGCCAAACTCGTCCCGGCGTCCGGTTGCAAACATGGCCAATACGGGCCTGATCGCACCGTACCGGCCTATCCTTGGCACAAAAGACCATCTATGTCTGAGCTCCCAATGCAAATTCACCCTGCAGACTTTGCTTTTCCCCTTCCCCCCTACTTACTGCCGCCCAGGCTCCCCCTATATGCCCAACTCCAAGATCGAGATGCTTTTCAAGCCTGTCCGCGCACTCTTTCTAGAGGCAAAGCACCTGGCCCAGACGGAGTTACCAACGAGATGCTCCTCCTCCTACCGGACGCTGCACACGATGTATTACATGCCTTCTTCCAAATCATGTGGGCAACTGCATGTACTCCGCCAGGCTGGAAGCATAGTCTGACTAAGCTGTTATTCAAAAACAAAGGCACTATTCTGAGCCTTGACTACTATCGACGCATCGGGTTAGAAAACACGCTGTACAAGCTTTGGACAAGGATCATCACCTACACGTTTGTGGACTTCACTGAACGCAACAACCTGCTCTCCCATACACAGGCTGGATTCCGCCCCAAACGTTCTACGACTGATCATTTGGAACTTCTCACCTTGCTACTTGAGGATGCATTGCTTACCAAGACAGACCTTTACCTCTTACTCATTGATTTCACCGAGGCTTTCGACACAATCGACCACGACAACCTCCTGCAAATCTTGTATGACCTGGGCTTCCCCACCGATGCTACAGAGGTAATCAAAGACCTGTATACTGGTGCAACAACAGCCGTGCATACGCCATTTGGATTGACCAACCCTCTTTCATTTGACCGCGGAACTATCCAGGGTGACAGCCTGTCACCCTTCCTCTTTATCCTGTATCTTGAACCTCTACTACGCTGGCTGCAACACGGCGGCCTCGGTTACTCCCCTGGGTCCCTCTCCAACAGCAGGCCAACTGACCAAACGCAACACCATGTTTCCAACAGTGCATATGCAGACGACCTCAACCTCACGACAGACTCCCTGCACAATATGTCCCTACAAACCAATAAGGTTACGGAGTATGCTACTTGGGGCTACCTGAAGGCAAACCCCACAAAGACACTCTTCACCTCAGCTCTGTACGCTACCTCCCCTACCTGCCCATACAACCTCACACAACTACAAAGAGATGTTACTGCCATCAAAATACAGGGTCATCAGCCTAAACTGCAGGACCCTAATGAACCATTCCCATACCTTGGCGTGTCCTTCACACTCGATCTGCGCTGGACTCATCAATTCAAATCATTGTATCTGGCCATCAAAGACAGACTTGGTTCCCTCAAAGCAGCACCCGTCTCCACGTATCGTAAGCTTTATACCATCAACAACAGCATCCGTCCTAAGATTACACACTCATTTGCAGTAGCCCCATACTCCACTTCACAACTACAAGCTCTGGATTCCCTTTTGGTGGGCGCGTACAAAGCTGCCTATGGGCTCAGCAAGTCAACTGCACAGGCATTAGTCCATGACGAGACTGCCAAAGGAGGCCTTGGTCTTCCCTCACTCCAGGTGGAATACCACAGTTTACAAACTCAGTGCTTGATATGCTCTCTTAATTAAGCCGTTATAACGATCACGGCCTAGTGGGCAGGCTAACCCGGGCCCTCTTAACACTGACACAACCCTGTATTGACCAACTCTCAGCCAAACTGCACCCTACCCTCCTGCGGCACAGTCTACGGCTGCGTCAACTTATGTGCTGCTCCAACCTCAATCTTGAGATCATTCGTCAGAACAAACAACACTTGTTCATCCCCCAATGCAATGCCCTAGTGGAACAGATGCGGGTCGTAGGTACTGCAGAGCCCCCTCCCCTGCTAATTAAGGACCTATACTACCTATACCAGCTTGGCATCACCTCCTTAGGATGTCTCCTCAGCCCATTCGGTCGCGAATTGCTCCATCCCACACAAATTGGTCGCCCTTTACACATACGCCTCACTCCCCGCCAAAAGATGGCCGTCCAACGGGTAACGCACATGCTGTCCTTGCCCCCAGATGCGGCCGGTACATTATATGGCCCGCCGCTTCCTGTATCAGCAACCTGTGTCCTCCATCCGGACTACTACCGTACCCTTGTGGCTGCCCACTTACTACCCTCCGAGGGTCTCTCTGTCACCTCCCTTTTACATCTGTGGGATGTCACTGCAACCCCATCTTTGACGCCTACCAACACCGCACAGCTCCAACGTTTGATTCTCAACCCCCTTGTGCGACCAAAACTTCGCCCTTCCCCTCTGCCTCCGACTGTCCCAATCACGGCCGCTACCACCGCTGCTGCAACGGACACCGGCTACGATATTTACCTACGTATGCCCGACACCCCTGATGCACTTCCACACATGCGGAATCTTGTCCAGCTCTACCATAATTACCTTCGTGATGCCACTGTAACTAAAAATATCACTGCACTTCCGTCCCAGTTCCCCTCACTAGTCCCAGCCGTCCCCCTACGCCCGTACGCTGACGACATGCAGTATGCAGTGCAGTGGCAGCACATACTCATGCAAGGTTGGCTAATCGATATACACACTTTCCTTTTGGGTTACCAGATCAGCACCCAAACTCTTGCTACACCCAACGAAGTAGCTGCTGAACGGACTACTGCCACAGAATGTTGCGGCCCGCGGGCGCACCTCAACCCAGGGTCCACGCTGACTCCAGCAGAAACCGTGATCCTCTGTGATGCATGCTCTCGCAGTTATCATCTCCCCTGCCTCCCGATGGCCCGCCGAAGGCAAGCAAAAGGAGCAATGGCGGACCACTCCCCATGGTACTGCCCTGCATGTCAAGTAGCAGAGTATTCTTCGCCGGCTCAGATACCTCCGCTTCTCCAGCACTACTGGGTACAATGGTGTCCCTCCATTGAAACAAGGGACACACTAGAACGTTACTGGTGCTTCATACCTTCTAAAATTCAATCTCTTACCCCCACCCACATCTTCCCGGACCATGACCGCATGGAGTCCCCCCGCTATGACATCACTGTGGGAGCACCAGAAAGGGCCAAACTATGCATTTCCACAACACCCATTAACCCTCACACTGACATACAGGCAACCCAATGCTTTGAAGTCTATATCAGAGATGTCTTACTGCGCCTTAATCATATCACTGCCACTCATAGTTTAGCATGCATCTACACTCCTGATGGCCATTGCACTCACACACTTCAACCCGAACGCTTGGCAATCCTCTATGCTGCCTATGTCAGAACCCTTCGCAAAAAGCCTCAGCTATTTCTACGCCTCGGTGCAACCACATTTGCAGAAGAGGTTTATAAGCTACTTACCCGATATGCTGAAGACGCTTCAGCCACGACTTCCTATGGCGCCCACTTGGTCAAGCACAAAAACAATTGGAGCACTCCTCCAAGCATCTACAACATCCTCAGCTCCTTGACGTCTGCCACCAAAGAACGGTTTGCCAGTCCCTTAAACTTCAATCCAGTCTTCTCTCAATACTGGTCGGCGCATGAAAGAGATCAGCTTTTTGGGGCTCAATGGGACTCATTTCGCTATGCTTGGACTGGGAGTAGTGTCAACAACCCTGAGTATGAAGATGACATGTCATATGGCTGTACAGCCTCAATCGTAACATGGCATATGCCATTGATTCTTGCCTCCACTCCGACCAACCAGTTCTCTGTGCTCATATCCTACCAGCATGGACAGACAGCAGCAGTACATCCTACATGACATGGGTTCGGGAGTTCCCGGACTATTGCCTCCACTTACTACAAATTCCTTCACGCTACTTCCGATTTGTTCGCCCTACATCATATGAAGGCACGAATGACACATACGCTGCCCACCCAAAGTGGGATGTAAACATCATTCTTACTGGCAACAAAGCAGGCTTCCGCCGCTATTATGATCATGCAGACCCTGAAGTTACACCATATTTTCTAGCTGAATTTCACCAAGCACTGCAGGATACCCTACCCTCTCGTGTCCGATTACCTCCCCTTAACACTTTTCGGCCCTTGTCGCCAGCCCCAACAACAACCTCACGCCAACACTTCACCCCGTCCCAATTGCGCCTTCTTGGATTACCTAACCGCTTCAAACACCGTACCCGCTCTGATAGTTCAACGGAAGCTGATAATGATGTCTTCCCACTCTACCTAAGCACCAACCAGCAGGACACTGCTCAGTTCCTGCTGGACAAGGTACAAAAGGACCTCCCGGCTACGCCTCCCCTTCGCTACGATTGGACCACATTTGCTTATACGGATGGCAGCCACATTAAGCAGGCTGCCGGACGAAAAAACATTCCCAAACTAGGTGCAGCCGTTTATCTGCCGCCCACCGCCTTGCACCCTGAAGGCCAGAGCATTCCTATCCTTCCCCATTGCGCAGATGCTGTTGCCAACACCATTAACCGTGCCGAACTTATTGCCCTCTATACAGCCCTCCGGCACGACTGCACAGTCATCGCTACAGACAGCTTGGTCTCCATTTATCAAATACGCAAACAGATTCATCGGCCACAAGACCACTCCTTGCACCTGCATCAACACCTTCTTCAAGTAATTGCTGATTGCATAGTCAACAGCCCAAATCCCATTCACCTCATCAAAGTCAAATCTCACATAGGCATTGTAGGCAATGAAGAAGCCAACGACCTGGCCCAACAAGTTGCCCTTGGAGACCTTCCAGAAGAGAGCTGCCTGACCTGTACCATCCCTAGTCATAACCGCACTAATATTTACTGGCCTCATGAAGTTGTTTTGCCTCCAGGTCCTCTTGCTCTCCGCCCACAAGCACACCCACGTAAACGTCCGATAGCCTACCTGTCAACGGGCCTCCAACAAGTCAGTTGCAAGAAATTGCGGCTGGGTGCCGCTAACCGCACCACCTTCTACTTTGAACAATGGCATGATACCGCTACCCTTCGAGATAACAAGCACACTAACCATTTTCTAACTTCTCCCTCATCAGTCACTGCTTCTCAACGTAACACAGCCATCCGTTACCGCACAGGGACTCTCTTTAACAGAAAACTTGCACATCGTTATCGCCTAGCGCCGCATAGTCGCTGTCTTCTCTGTAACCGTGAGGACAGCGGCCATCATACGGCTGCAGGGTGCCCCAAACTTACTGGCATGTACACGCACCGTCACGACCAAGCTGCACGCCAAATTGTCAAAGCCATTCTCCGCGGTCGCAAAAGTGGTTTCGTTGTCATGATGGACATTGGTAATCAGCAGCACTGTGAACAAGATGGTTTGCCCCCAAACGTCCCACATCGCATCCCAGCTAATGTCCTCCCCCCCCCCCCCCG
Organism: Pseudopediastrum boryanum; assembly: GCA_963556185.1. Classification (NCBI taxonomy): domain Eukaryota; kingdom Viridiplantae; phylum Chlorophyta; class Chlorophyceae; order Sphaeropleales; family Hydrodictyaceae; genus Pseudopediastrum; species Pseudopediastrum boryanum. The sequence continues at coordinate 7,029,432 of OY744507.1, forward strand.
CATCCCTCCACATGTCTGCTCATTGCTCACAAACCACTCTCGGCCAGACGTTTTCCTCTTTATCCCCCCAAAGCTTCCCAACCGCCCTACTCCCGAATATATCATCCTCGAGCTCAAGTATTGCCGTGACACGGACCCCCAAAACCAGTACGACAGAGCAATCTCGCAACATCGCCCGCTCGCTGATGCTCTCCAACAAGCGGCTCCTCACGCTCGCGTCACCTATATACCGTTATTACTCGGAGTGGCTGGAACAATATACTCTTCTACCACCTCTCATTTGCGATACCGTGGTGTCAGGAAACAAGCACTGCCCCGCCTGCTCAACCGCCTCCATGTTATGGCCATCACCAATCTTCACTGGATTTACACTACTAAACGTCATAAGGAACGTCACCTCGACCCGCAGTTCTGGCGACACACCCATCCACCCAGATAACATAGGCGGGTGGGTAATTTACCCACCCACTTATTTGTTCCGGGCTCCGAATGGTAGTGGGCCTATCTATATGTATTAGGTAAGGGTCCACTCCCTGAACATATGCAAGAAGGGATTTCCCCCCTTCTCTGCGTAGTTCTCTCTCTCTCTCTCTCTCTCTCTCTCTCTCTCTGTTGTTCACACTTGATATTGTACTGCAACGTAGCTGAGCCGTAGGTGTCACTGCTTGCTTTTCCCCTTGTCAATGTATCGACTGTGCGAGTGTGGGCAGCGAGTGTAGCATAGGCTGCTGTAACCTTTGAGGTGGGCTGTGTTGGTACATATAGTGCGGGCTGCCAGAACCATGTGCGTACCCACATTGAGGTAACCGGCAGTGTGACGTAAAAAGTCGTGAGCATTGTGTTGCTTTCTTAGCACGGCTGGGGTTCAGTGGCATCACCAGGGCCCGTTTTCCAATCTTGTATGCGGAGCAATAGCCACAGGCAGCCTGCTTTTCTTGTCAGCACCTTGGATCTTTTGCACACGCGCTTTGATGGCGCTACAGCAACCTGAGCTCCAGCAACCAGACATGCCTCGTGCGCCACAAACATGCCCTGTTCGCCAGATAGCGAAATGCCAGAACTGAGAGGCAAACCAATCGCCGTCTTCCGGAGCGGCCCCCAATCATTTCTGTCACTTCCCGCCCCGGTAGTTACAGAGAGAGAGAGAGAGCAGAGAGAGAGAGAGAGAGAGAGAGAGAGAACTACGCAGAGAAGGGGTGAAATCCCTTCTTGCATATGTTCAGGGAGTAGACCCTTACCTAATCTATATACGTTTACCTGTCTTTAAGTGGGACACAGTTGAGGCTGCATGGGGACAGGTATGGGAGAAGGACTGGGAGGCTGTAGCCACCACCCCCCCACGGCAATGTGCTGATGGGATCACACTTGCTACATACAAGCACTGGATGGCTGCATCCCCAGTTTTTGACGAGGTCACTGGACTCCCCAAGAATGACCCTACATGGTACAGACCGGGGATGCCAGAGTATGTTGCAAGTACACATTTGGTGTCTCCTTGCAATCTGATAGACTTCATGCGCTTTAGGTGTGGGTCACATAGCTTGGCTATAGCAACAGGAAGGTGGCACAACTGTCCTAGGGAAGAACGCATCTGTCAAAAGTGCACTGCTAATGAGGTGGAGGACGAGTATCATGTCATGTTCCGGTGCTCTGCGTATGAATCTCTGCGAGTAGCTATGCATACCCAGTGCAAGTTGTTTGATTGCGTTGGTGGCATACATAGAGCAAAGCGTGCAGGCGACGCAGGCATGTCCAAGTTTATGAATCAAAGCCCCCGTCATGTGGCAAGATTTGTGTCTGAGTGCATGCAGTTACGGGAGACAAAGCCTGATCTCCGGAGGCATTTTGAAGACTACCATGTTGACCTCTTTTCCTCTGATGGTGATGGTTGAACTGTACATGTTTTACATGTTCTACATGTTTACCATGGTACATATTTCCTCTATGTTCAGGGTAGAACCATAGGTGCCCATTATATAGTTTGTCATGGTTTGATTTTTGGCTGGAACAGTTTCAGTAGATATGAGAAAGACCACTATATCATGTTTGATATATCTAACATGAATGGTGAATGAAGGAAAGGGACGAGAAAGTTACTTGAGGTGAAGTGCTGCGAGATCATGAGATATATTCGGATTTATGGTTATATGTTGGTGTTTTTGGCCCTATGAGCCTTCATTGGCTCCAATGGGATGCCCTTCTGGGCTAGTTGGTAATCTGGTAATCCGGTAGATAGGCCCACTACCATTCGGAGCCCAGAACACATAAGTGGGTGGGTAAGTTACCCACCCGCCTATGTTATCTGGGTGGATGGGTGTGTCGCCAGAACTGCGGGTCGAGGTGACGTTCCTTATGACGTTTAGAAGTGTAAATCCAATGAAGATTGGTGATGGCCATAACATGGAGGCGGTTGAGCAGGCGGGGGAGTGCTTGTTTTCTGACACCAAGGTATCGCAAATGAGAGGTGGTAGAAGAGTATATTGTTCCAGCCACTCCGAGTAATAAAGGTATATAGGTGAGGAGCCGGTAGTTACACAGTTACACAGTTACACATGCGTTACAATGCAATTATGTTGGAGCTAAATATGCATGCGTTACAATGCAATACTGGCTTGGTACTCAAACGACTGCGTTACATCAGGCACTGGAAACTGAGGGTTTCCGGACTACTGCAGCTACCCGCTGCAGGCAGGCACTATTCAGGCAAGCCGCTGCACAGCGACCTCCGCTCAGCCTTGAATTGCTTCCAGAACAGAGCTATGTCAGCAGTGCAGACTGCTAGGCCCGCGGTATGGATAGTCTGGATCGGCCTCTCCTTTACTGCCGGCCTGGCCATCATGGCCTTGTTCCGGCCTTATGGCCCAGGCATGCAGCCTGGGCATTACGGTGGAGGTCATTACCTCAGCATGCAGGCGCTCCTGGGATATGGCACACAGCTACCCGATTATGGCCTACCACAAGGCCCGAACATAACGCATTGGGGAGCAGGCGCGCAAGCGTACTACATCACAGTCAGCAGCGTGCTCGCGAAGTACTTTTCTACATACATGCCAGCAGATGCCAGCGATCCTATGAAGTCCAAGGACAGCAAGCAATATTATATAGCAGTCCATCTTGTACGCTTTGCCCACACGTTGATACGAGCTAGGCCATACATCAAGCAAGATGCGAAAATTCTGGCGTTGGGCGAGAAGGGGCACATCCCCGTGCTGATAAAGGAGCTCTTCAAGCCGAAGTGGGTCAAGGCGACTGCTATGGACGAGGCGGGTAAGCAGCCCCTTTAACAGAGGTCATCAGACCCTAGGGTTAGGGTTTTAACACCTCTGCCCTTTATCTACCTTTAGCTTCTGCCCACTTGCAGCGGGGTGCGGTTGCTCACAGTCTGCTGACGGTGGTGTGGATGGCTTGTTCCTGACACAGGGGTCTACACCTACAACGGCAGCAATGGCAGCAGCAGCGTACACGTGGAGCTGATCAAGCACGATGCAGAGGCAGAGCCGCTGCCCTTCCCAGCTAACAGCATAGACCACATCTTCTTCCTGGAAGTGGTGGAGCACCTTAACAGAGACCCCTTCTATGCCTTGCTGGAGATACACAGGGTGCTGAAACCCAGGGGTGAGTGTTGGGGGCCTGACACTTTGGTAACTCCAGATTACCAGATTACCAACTAGCCCAGAAGGGCATCCCATGGGAGCCAATGAACACTCGTAGGGCCAAAAACACCAACACATAACCACAGATCCATACATAACTAATGTTACTCCAGACACGTTAGGCATTGGCGTGCACTGCCATATGCTGCTTGGCCAGCTGCGTTCTTCTTCCACTTGCCTGCATTTGCATTTAGTGTACTGTATTGGCTGGCTCCTGCCTGTAGATCAAGGATGACTGCATGTGTTGCTAGCCTTCATGGGCAGAACAGGGCCTGAATGGGCAGTGTGCATGAATACCCTGTAAGAGACGGTCGCTTACTTGGGCAGAGGGCCACAAAGCCTGAGTGAGCATCAGTGCATAGCAAGCCTGGGGTTGTAGCAGGACTCACTGGTGCTAACAAACCCGCAGACTTAGCACAGTATGGCACTATGGAAGGTTAAACGCAGGTGCCTGCAGGGGGGAGGGAAGTAGGCTGAATGATGTGCGCTGTACAAAGTAGAGACAATTAAGCAGCAGAACGTACCGGTAAGTATGAAACAGTTACTGGTGTGAGCTTGCAGCCAGGTTTACAAATAGCCACCAATGTGGCAATATCTAGCGCTTGTTTGATGTCAGCGCTTCCAGTCCCTGAGGATGTTGCTGTTCATCCTCATAAAACCTGGTTGCGCAGGGGCTTTCTACCTGCATGCCATGCTCTAAAGTCCTTTTTTATTGCTCCCACCTCCATGCATGAACAAGGCTACTTCTACGGTACCTAGTTATCATTGGCTGTCTTCAATTCTTCTGCTGAGTCTGGGTATACTGGGTTGGTTGCTTTGTGCACCATAATCTGGCCTCAGCTGCATACCTTTTTGCATTGTGTTTATGCGGCTGAGTGGTCTGGCCTCATGCCTTCGTATGACATGGCTGCTCCACACGTGTGATTGATGATTGATTAATTGATTGTATCTGGGTAGGTGTCCTGCAAGCACCCTTGTCCCGCAGGCACTCTCTTCATCTCCACTCCCAACATACATGTGATTGATGATTCATTGATTACATTAATTGGTTGATTGTATTTGCTTGATTATGTATGATTGATTATACACGCAGGCACCCTCTTCATCTCCACTCCCAACATGTCCGGCTTTGGCTCCCTCATAAAGATCCTGACTGGCGAAACCCCTTACACCTACAGCAAGTTCATCAGCCCCAGGGACGGTGCAGGGTTTGTCACACACGCTCGGGAGTACACCTGGAGGGAGCTGACCAATGTGCTGCAGCTCGCGGGTTTTAGTACTACAGTCCGGTGCTTCAACACATACGTCTCGGACAATGCTTGGTGGGACCATGCCAACCAACGCCCTCAAGCTGAACATGCATGGCTCTGGAACAGGTTACCTGCGTCAGAGAGGTCCCTCGATTACCTGGGCACCAACACCTTCATCATTGCCACTAAGGCTGCTAAACCCTCATACAGGCGCCCCTGGCAGCTGTATACATATGCTGACCCCTCCCACATGCGGTTTACTGAGTACCCTGTGTGTCAGTTCAACGCAAGCTTCTGTGCAAACGCCCATGTTGGGATGAGCCCGGAGGAAGAGAATGCCAGGGTCGCAGAGCTGGCACAAGCTGCTAAAGCTGTTGTCCAGGCAGCAGCAGCAGCTCCTAAGGATAGTGGGATTGTGGGGAGGAGGCACTGAGCAGTGCTGGGGCAGTGAGATGAGCCTGCCAGTGACAGCTGTTCCATGCCTGAATTAGTAAGTACCGGAGGTTGAGGGTGCCTTGTCACATTGGCTAGCCGCCACCCTTTCTGCTGTGCTGCTGGGTTCCTGCAGAAGGTTTTTAAGGCCTGCCATTCTGCCTCATTTACATTGGAGAACTTCTTTGCTGGTGTTTGATGTTCGCCCTGCTCGTTGGTCATGCCATCTGTTCTAGCTGAGCTCTCTTCCCTTAATGCCCCACTTGGCTCTGCAACTCCATGTAAAAGGAAGTTCTATGGAGGCGAGGTGGCTAGAGGTCAGCTACTAGTCAGTCCTATGGTCCCATACTGCCAAAAACTTGCCGGACACTTCATGTAGCATAGCCCTGACACTAGAACTTACATTATACAAACAACACAGAGGCACTAACCTAGTTGCAACTCCATGTGAATCGGCCCCACGGGGCTCTGCAATTCCAGATCGTGTGTTTGCATACGGGTTGCCAGGCTTTGGTTTTACTTAACTTAGCTTCCATGGAGGTGGGGGCGGGGTGGGGTGGGAAAGGGGTGAAGGCCAAGGAATCAAGCGAAAAAGGGAACAAGAGAGGGAAGAAGAAAGATGGCAGGAAGGGATGAAGGTTGCTAAGCAGTTTGGGGCTGTTGGTATTTCAAATGTCCTGTCTGGGGATGTCTGTGTTCTTCTGAGTGAAGGCATTGAACTGTTTGGCTTGTTCAGCGCATGGGAAGTCGCACTGACACGGCATTGGCTAGGGGCGAGGGATCAAGGGAGGGCTGGTGGCAGCAAGTGTGAAATTGTTGAACTTTGTAAAAGGAAGTTCTATTGAGACGAGGTGGCTAGAAGTCGGTTACTAGTCAGTCCTATGGTTCCATACTACCAAAACCTTGCCGGACACTCCATGTAGCATAGCCTTGACCCTAGAACTTACATTATACAGACTAAACAGAGGCACTAACCTAGTTGCATGTCTAAGTGTCAAAGCAAATCTCGTGTAGAGCAGAATGGACATGTCATACGAGCACATGATGCAGCAAGCTAGGTACGAGAAATGCAAGAACTGAAAACCTAACACTCAAGGAGGGCCGCCTTGAGAGTACTTATCTGAATCACTAGCCTTGGGTCCTGATGCAGCAGAAGATGAACGCCAAAGAAAGCAGGAAGACCGCTGAGCTAGCCCGTCCATGGGCACTTCGCACCACACAATCACCTGAAAGCAAGCACCACAACAAGGAGTGTCAGTCTCAACCGTCCAGAGGCGGCCCATAGAGACTGAAGGAAAACTCCCGCCTAATATAACCCTGCTGGCTGGGTGCAGAAAGGACAAACAACGAAAGCAGTACAAAGCGCAATGACAGTACACACAGTACGACACGAGAAACGCACTTCACAAGGCACAAGACCAGGACGGAACGCGGGCAGACCAGACGCGACCAATTCCCACATAAACACAGAACGTGTCTGTTTGAGATGGCTAGGGGCTCAACGTGAGACAGAGCACCGTATGTCAATGGTATAAAAGTCAACCTGTGATGGGCGGTCAAACAGCCGCAACCCCATGCTACTAAGAAATGGCACTGTGCAGGTGTTCTCTGAGGACTGACTGAGGACCAACTGATGACTGATAGATGACATAGCCCAGCAAGAGTAGATATGGCGATAAAACAAAAGACCATGGAAGACCGCAGGACTCCACTGCATAAATGGAGATATGGCACACAGCTGCTAGTCATGCTGCTGAAGATGAGCCTGTGGTACGCTGACAAATTCTGCTGATACTGATAAGAGGGCCTAACTGCTGGGTAAACCCAAATATGCCTCCCTCGATGAGCCCATAACGCCATGTAAAACCCTGCTCTGCACAGCCTAGCCCACTCATTTTGGCAACCCTCAAGCTGGAAATTGCTGGCATCCATGATGAGGCGCTGATATCAAAAAGGTTGTCCACTGAAGATAGTGTACAAAGAAGAATCTGCCAACCCTGCTGAAAGTGGTGTGAACTGAACCACTTGGATGCTGTCATAGCATTTCTCCCTTCTTTCGTCATACAAAACGTGTAGGAAGGGCTTCTGATAGTCGTGCCATCTGAGTGCGGAGTGTAGACCTTCAAAAACATCTGGGTGTCCAGATTCCAGTATTGGGGTGAAGTTAAACCTAGTGGTGTTGGCATTGCTGCTGGATGGGCATTGGAGGAGTGCTGCTGCTGCTGCTGCTGTTTTGACATTCCGAGATACCAGAAGTCGGGTGCTGTGAGGGGAACTGTGACAAAAACGCCTACGTTACGGACAACTGCAGACCACACGAGAAGCACACTGAGACCACACGCTGGACTTAACACTGGATGTGACGCTTGGAAGGCACACACCACACATACACGCCTTGAGGTGAGAAGGCCCAAGGCGAAACGCGAGAACGTTTTGCAGAGAAGTCTGCAAGGAGCATAAAGAAGGTATTCAGCACCATGTCGAAGGGAAGTAAGTGTGTTGTCGCTGTTATAGGTGCATAAGCAACTAAAACAGCAACGCCGTTACGGAGCCCCTGCTTGCTAGTAGCACACGTAAAGAGTGTAAGTTGAGGATATCTTGCTAGAGAAAATCTTGTGTGAATACGTCTCCAAGACGTCTGGCGGTCGCGCCTGCGTTTTAGCTGACAAGGGACGGATGGACGGAGGGGACTTGTTGTCATGTACACAGACGATTTTCCCATGATTGGCTAGAACGGCTTGGAATCATGGGCCAACAGTTACCGTGAGGTAACATGTACGATAGTTGTAAAAGGAAGTTCTATTGAGACGAGGTGGCTAGAAGTCGGTTACTAGTCAGTCCTATGGTTCCATACTACCAAAACCTTGCCGGAGACTCCATGTAGCATAGCCCTGACCCTAGAGAGAGAGAGAGAGAGAGAGAGAGAGAGAGAGAGAGAGAGAGAGAGAGAGAGAGAGAGAGAGAGAACTACGCAGAGAAGGGGTGAAATCCCTTCTTACATATGTTAAGGGAGTAGACCCTTACCTAATCTATATAGATAGGCCCACTACCATTCGGAGCCCAGAACACATAAGTGGGTGGGTAAGTTACCCACCCGCCTATGTTATCTGGGTGGATGGGTGTGTCGCCAGAACTGCGGGTCGAGGTGACGTTCCTTATGACGTTTAGTAGTGTAAATCCAGTGAAGATTGGTGATGGCCATAACATGGAGGAACTTACATTATACAGACTAATAATGTCTAAGTGTCAAAACAAATCTTGTGTAGAGCAGAATGGACATGTCATACGAGCACATGATGCAGCAAGCTAGGTACGAGAAATGCAAGAACTGAAAACCTAACACTCAAGGAGGGTCGTGTAAGGAACACGAGTACCTTAGCATGTGCGCTGCAAGCATGAGATGCTTTGGGGGCCTAGTCTGAGCTTGGCTGTCACTCATGCGATGGCATGTGGTGTCGACATGCTCTAGACTATTGTGCATAGTCTTGCGCCTTGTAGATCACAAGGGCCTGACTGAGGTGTGAATCACCTAACGGCAGATCGCCGTTCCCAGTCATGAATGACTGGACTCCAGCGAGGCTGGAGTGAGGGCCAGGTGTGTGACTCACACCTGGGCAGTTAGGAACTACGGTGCCCTGATTCCACGATGTGGATACGTAGTGCAGCCTGTAGCCTAGATAAGGCTAGAACAGGTCTGGGCCCATTAACCAATTATCCCTCACTTGTCTAAGTGAGGTAGTATCATTACAGTGGTTTCGGAGCTTTCGGTTCCGACCTATACACGCATCCGCTCATGCGCTCTGCCAGATGGCATCCATAAGATCATAGAAGACCTACCAGCCCGCATTGCCCGATCGACTGGAGAGACTGTACGAGAGTGACATTCAGTTCGGGATTGTGGTAAACTAAGCGGTCAGGCCTTCTGAGACCTAGCCCTGATGTGATGCATTTTGGCCAAGAGAGCCCCTACTCCAGCTTGCAAATGCCCATGGTGAGCCCGTGGTGAGAAGTAGGCAGGTACTTGCATTTTGCAGTGCTGAGAGTCCTAAAATGTGCTTAGAAGCCGAGGTCGAGTACCTTAGCACGTGCGCTGCAAGCATGAGATGCTTTGCGGGCCTAGTCTGAGCTTGGCTGTCACTCATGCGATGGCATGTGGCGTCGACATGCTCTAGACTATTGTGCATAGTCTTGCGCCTTGTAGATCACAAGGGCCTGACTGAGGTGTGAATCACCTAACGGCAGATCGCCGTTCCCAGTCATGAATGACTGGACTCCAGCGAGGCTGGAGTGAGGGCCAGGTGTGTGACTCACACCTGGGCAGTTAGGAACTACGGTGCCCTGATTCCACGATGTGGATACGTAGTGCAGCCTGTAGCCTAGATAAGGCTAGAACAGGTCTGGGCCCATTAACCAATTATCCCTCACTTGTCTAAGTGAGGTAGTATCATTACAGGCCGCCTTGAGTGTACTTATCTGAATCACTAGCCTTGGGTCCTGATGCAGCAGAAGATGAACGCCAAAGAAAGCAGGAAGACCGCTAAGCTAGCCCGTCCATGGGCACTTCGCACCACACAATCACCTGAAAGCAAGCACCACAGCAAGGAGTGTCAGTCTCAACCGTCCAGAGGCGGCCCATAGAGACTGAAGGGAAACTCCCGCCTAATATAACCCTGCTGGCTGGGTGCAGAAAGGACAAACAACGAAAGCAGTACAAAGCGCAATGACAGTACACACAGTACGACACGAGAAACGCACTTCACAAGGCACAAGACCAGGACGGAACGCGGGCAGACCAGATGCGACCAATTCCCACATAAACACAGAACGTGTCTGTTTGAGATGGCTAGGGGCTCAACGTGAGAAAGAGCACCGTATGTCAATGGTATAAAAGTCAACCTGTGATGGGCGGTCAAACAGCCGCAACCCCATGCTACTAAGAAATGGCACTGTGCAGGTGTTCTCTGAGGACTGACTGAGGACCAACTGATGACTGATAGATGACATAGCCCAGCAAGAGTAGACATGGCGATAAAACAAAAGACCATGGAAGACCGCAGGACTCCACTGCAGAAATGGAGATATGGCACACAGCTGCTAGTCAATGAAACCAATGACACCAATGACCACGAACGGGGACCTATTTCGGTGAACTAGCCCCCTTTGATTTAAGGCGCTCGTTTGGTGCTTGGGAGGTCGTGGGTTCGAACCCCATCAACGGCCGCTCCGACCCAGAGTGTGTTTGGGTACATATCGCTTCCACGCGGGGTGACGGGCGCACCGCACGCTGAATGGCGTAAAAGTGGATAGGGTATGGTACAATTACAAAGGTTGCGAACAATGTTCGATCTCCCATGGGCCACGAAGTAGGCCTGCAGGCTAGTGCCGGGAGGGGTTTCAGTCCCCCAACTTGTATTGTATTGTATTGTATTTTAGTCATGCTGCTGCTGATGAGCCTGTGGTACGCTGACAAATTCTGCTGATACTGATAAGAGGGCCTAACTGCTGGGTAAACCCAAATATGCCTCCCTCGATGAGCCCATAACGCCATGTAAAACCCTGCTCTGCACAGCCTAGCCCACTCATTTTGGCAACCCTCAAGCTGGAAATTGCTGGCATCCATGATGAGGCGCTGATATCAAAAAGGTTGTCCACTGAAGATAGTGTACAAAGAAGAATCTGCCAACCCTGCTGAAAGTGGTGTGAACTGAACCACTTGGATGCTGTCATAGCATTTCTCCCTTCTTTCGTCATACAAAACGTGTAGGAAGGGCTTCTGATAGTAGTGCCATCTGAGTGCGGAGTGTAGACCTTCAAAAACATCTGGGTGTCCAAATTCCAGTATTGGGGTGAAGTTAAACCTAGTGGTGTTGGCATTGCTGCTGGATGGGCATTGGAGGAGTGCTGCTGCTGCTGCTGCTGCTGTTTTGACATTCCGAGATACCAGAAGTCGGGTGCTGTGAGGGGAACTGTGACAAAAACGCCTACGTTACGGACAACTGCAGACCACACGAGAAGCACACTGAGACCACATGCTGGACTTAACACTGAACGTGACGCTTGGAAGGCACACACCACACATACACGCCTTGAGGTGAGAAGGCCCAAGGCGAAACGCGAGAACGTTTTGCAGAGAAGTCTGCAAGGAGCATAAAGAAGGTATTCAGCACCATGTCAAAGGGAAGTAAGTGTGTTGTCGCTGTTATAGGTGCATAAGCAACTAAAACAGCAACGCCGTTACGGAGCCCCTGCTTGCTAGTAGCACACGTAAAGAGTGTAAGTTGAGGATATCTTGCTAGAGAAAATCTTGTGTGAATACGTCTCCAAGACGTCTGGCGGTCGCGCCTGCGATTTAGCTGACAAGGGACGGATGGACGGAGGGGACTTGTTGTCATGTACACAGACGATTTTCCCATGATTGGCTAGAACGGCTTGGAATCATGGGCCAACAGTTACCGTGAGGTAACATGTACGATAGTTGTAAAAGGAAGTTCTATTGAGACGAGGTGGCTAGAAGTCGGTTACTAGTCAGTCCTATGGTTCCATACTACCAAAACCTTGCCGGAGACTCCATGTAGCATAGCCCTGACCCTAGAACTTACATTATACAGACTAAACAGAGGCACTAACCTAGTTGCATGTCTAAGTGTCAAAACAAATCTCGTGTAGAGCAGAATGGACATGTCATACGAGCACATGATGCAGCAAGCTAGGTACGAGAAATGCAAGAACTGAAAACCTAACACTCAAGGAGGGCCGCCTTGAGAGTACTTATCTGAATCACTAGCCTTGGGTCCTGATGCAGCAGAAGATGAACGCCAAAGAAAGCAGGAAGACCGCTAAGCTAGCCCGTCCATGGGCACTTCGCACCACACAATCACCTGAAAGCAAGCACGTCAGCAAGGAGTGTCAGTCTCAACCGTCCAGAGGCGGCCCATAGAGACTGAAGGGAAACTCCTGCCTAATATAACCCTGCTGGCTGGGTGCAGAAAGGACAAACAACGAAAGCAGTACAAAGCGCAATGACAGTACACACAGTACGACACGAGAAACGCACTTCACAAGGCACAAGACCAGGACGGAACGCGGACAGACCAGACGCGACCAATTCCCACATAAACACAGAACGTGTCTGTTTGAGATGGCTAGGGGCTCAACGTGAGACAAAGCACCGTATGTCAATGGTATAAAAGTCAACATGTGATGGGCGGTCAAACAGCCGCAACCCCATGCTGCTAAGAAATGGCACTGTGCAGGTGTTCTCTGAGGACTGACTGAGGACCAACTGATGACTGATAGATGACATAGCCCAGCAAGAGTAGATATGGCGATAAAGCAAAAGACCATGGAAGACCGCTGGACTCCGCTGCAGAAATGGAGATATGGCACACAGCTGCTAGTCATGCTGCTGAAGATGAGCCTGTGGTATGCTGACAAATTCTGCTGATACTGATAAGAGGGCCTAACTGCTGGGTAAACCCAAATATGCCTCCCTCGATGAGCCCATAACGCCATGTAAAACCCTGCTCTGCATAGCCTAGCCCACTCATTTTGGCAACCCTCAAGCTGGAAATTGCTGGCATCCATGATGAGGCGCTGATATCAAAAAGGTTGTCCACTGAAGATAGTGTACAAAGAAGAATCTGCCAACCCTGCTGAAAGTGGTGTGAACTGAACCACTTGGATGCTGTCATAGCATTTCTCCCTTCTTTCGTCACACAAAACGTGTAGGAAGGGCTTCTGATAGTAGTGCCATCTGAGTGCGGAGTGTAGACCTTCAAAAACATCTGGGTGTCCAAATTCCAGTATTGGGGTGAAGTTAAACCTAGTGGTGTTGGCATTGCTGCTGGATCGGCATTGGAGGAGTGCTGCTGCTGCTGCTGTTTTGACATTCCGAGATACCAGAAGTCGGGTGCTGTGAGGGGAACTGTGACAAAAACGCCTACGTTACGGACAACTGCAGACCACACGAGAAGCACACTGAGACCACATGCTGGACTCAACACTGAACGTGACGCTTGGAAGGCACACACCACACATACACGCCTTGAGGTGAGAAGGCCCAAGGCGAAACGCGAGAACGTTTTGCAGAGAAGTCTGCAAGGAGCATAAAGAAGGTATTCAGCACCATGTCAAAGGGAAGTAAGTGTGTTGTCGCTGTTATAGGTGCATAAGCAACTAAAACAGCAACGCCGTTACGGAGCCCCTGCTTGCTAGTAGCACACGTAAAGAGTGTAAGTTGAGGATATCTTGCTAGAGAAAATCTTGTGTGAATACGTCTCCAAGACGTCTGGCGGTCGCGCCTGCGTTTTAGCTGACAAGGGACGGATGGACGGAGGGGACTTGTTGTCATGTACACAGACGATTTTCCCATGATTGGCTAAAACGGCTTGGAATCATGGGCCAACAGTTACCGTGAGGTAACATGTACGATAGTTGTAAAAGGAAGTTCTATTGAGACGAGGTGGCTAGAAGTCGGTTACTAGTCAGTCCTATGGTTCCATACTACCAAAACCTTGCCGGAGACTCCATGTAGCATAGCCCTGACCCTAGAACTTACATTATACAGACTAAACAGAGGCACTAACCTAGTTGCATGTCTAAGTGTCAAAACAAATCTCGTGTAGAGCAGAATGGACATGTCATACGAGCACATGATGCAGCAAGCTAGGTACGAGAAATGCAAGAACTGAAAACCTAACACTCAAGGAGGGCCGCCTTGAGAGTACTTATCTGAATCACTAGCCTTGGGTCCTGATGCAGCAGAAGATGAACGCCAAAGAAAGCAGGAAGACCGCTAAGCTAGCCCGTCCATGGGCACTTCGCACCACACAATCACCTGAAAGCAAGCACGTCAGCAAGGAGTGTCAGTCTCAACCGTCCAGAGGCGGCCCATAGAGACTGAAGGGAAACTCCTGCCTAATATAACCCTGCTGGCTGGGTGCAGAAAGGACAAACAACGAAAGCAGTACAAAGCGCAATGACAGTACACACAGTACGACACGAGAAACGCACTTCACAAGGCACAAGACCAGGACGGAACGCGGACAGACCAGACGCGACCAATTCCCACATAAACACAGAACGTGTCTGTTTGAGATGGCTAGGGGCTCAACGTGAGACAAAGCACCGTATGTCAATGGTATAAAAGTCAACATGTGATGGGCGGTCAAACAGCCGCAACCCCATGCTGCTAAGAAATGGCACTGTGCAGGTGTTCTCTGAGGACTGACTGAGGACCAACTGATGACTGATAGATGACATAGCCCAGCAAGAGTAGATATGGCGATAAAGCAAAAGACCATGGAAGACCGCTGGACTCCACTGCAGAAATGGAGATATGGCACACAGCTGCTAGTCATGCTGCTGAAGATGAGCCTGTGGTACGCTGACAAATTCTGCTGATACTGATAAGAGGGCCTAACTGCTGGGTAAACCCAAATATGCCTCCCTCGATGAGCCCATAACGCCATGTAAAACCCTGCTCTGCATAGCCTAGCCCACTCATTTTGGCAACCCTCAAGCTGGAAATTGCTGGCATCCATGATGAGGCGCTGATATCAAAAAGGTTGTCCACTGAAGATAGTGTACAAAGAAGAATCTGCCAACCCTGCTGAAAGTGGTGTGAACTGAACCACTTGGATGCTGTCATAGCATTTCTCCCTTCTTTCGTCACACAAAACGTGTAGAAAGGGCTTCTGATAGTAGTGCCATCTGAGTGCGGAGTGTAGACCTTCAAAAACATCTGGGTGTCCAAATTCCAGTATTGGGGTGAAGTTAAACCTAGTGGTGTTGGCATTGCTGCTGGATCGGCATTGGAGGAGTGCTGCTGCTGCTGCTGTTTTGACATTCCGAGATACCAGAAGTCGAGTGCTGTGAGGGGAACTGTGACAAAAACGCCTACGTTACGGACAACTGCAGACCACACGAGAAGCACACTGAGACCACATGCTGGACTCAACACTGAACGTGACGCTTGGAAGGCACACACCACACATACACGCCTTGAGGTGAGAAGGCCCAAGGCGAAACGCGAGAACGTTTTGCAGAGAAGTCTGCAAGGAGCATAAAGAAGGTATTCAGCACCATGTCAAAGGGAAGTAAGTGTGTTGTCGCTGTTATAGGTGCATAAGCAACTAAAACAGCAACGCCGTTACGGAGCCCCTGCTTGCTAGTAGCACACGTAAAGAGTGTAAGTTGAGGATATCTTGCTAGAGAAAATCTTGTGTGAATACGTCTCCAAGACGTCTGGCGGTCGCCCCTGCGTTTTAGCTGACAAGGGACGGATGGACGGAGGGGACTTGTTGTCATGTACACAGACGATTTTCCCATGATTGGCTAGAACGGCTTGGAATCATGGGCCAACAGTTACCGTGAGGTAACATGTACGATAGTTGTAAAAGGAAGTTCTATTGAGACGAGGTGGCTAGAAGTCGGTTACTAGTCAGTCCTATGGTTCCATACTACCAAAACCTTGCCGGACACTCCATGTAGCATAGCCCTGACCCTAGAACTTACATTATACAGACTAAACAGAGGCACTAACCTAGTTGCATGTCTAAGTGTCAAAACAAATCTCGTGTAGAGCAGAATGGACATGTCATACGAGCACATGATGCAGCAAGCTAGGTACGAGAAATGCAAGAACTGAAAACCTAACACTCAAGGAGGGCCGCCTTGAGAGTACTTATCTGAATCACTAGCCTTGGGTCCTGATGCAGCAGAAGATGAACGCCAAAGAAAGCAGGAAGACCGCTAAGCTAGCCCGTCCATGGGCACTTCGCACCACACAATCACCTGAAAGCAAGCACCACAGCAAGGAGTGTCAGTCTCAACCGTCCAGAGGCGGCCCATAGAGACTGAAGGGAAACTCCTGCCTAATATAACCCTGCTGGCTGGGTGCAGAAAGGACAAACAACGAAAGCAGTACAAAGCGCAATGACAGTACACACAGTACGACACGAGAAACGCACTTCACAAGGCACAAGACCAGGACGGAACGCGGACAGACCAGACGCGACCAATTCCCACATAAACACAGAACGTGTCTGTTTGAGATGGCTAGGGGCTCAACGTGAGACAGAGCACCGTATGTCAATGGTATAAAAGTCAACCTGTGATGGGCGGTCAAACAGCCACAACCCCATGCTGCTAAGAAATGGCACTGTGCAGGTGTTCTCTGAGGACTGATTGAGGACCAACTGATGACTGATAGATGACATAGCCCAGCAAGAGTAGATATGGCGATAAAGCAAAAGACCATGGAAGACCGCAGGACTCCACTGCAGAAATGGAGATATGGCACACAGCTGCTAGTCATGCTGCTGAAGATGAGCCTGTGGTACGCTGACAAATTCTGCTGATACTGATAAGAGGGCCTAACTGCTGGGTAAACCCAAATATGCCTCCCTCGATGAGCCCATAACGCCATGTAAAACCCTGCTCTGCATAGCCTAGCCCACTCATTTTGGCAACCCTCAAGCTGGAAATTGCTGGCATCCATGATGAGGCGCTGATATCAAAAAGGTTGTCCACTGAAGATAGTGTACAAAGAAGAATCTGCCAACCCTGCTGAAAGTGGTGTGAACTGAACCACTTGGATGCTGTCATAGCATTTCTCCCTTCTTTCGTCACACAAAACGTGTAGAAAGGGCTTCTGATAGTAGTGCCATCTGAGTGCGGAGTGTAGACCTTCAAAAACATCTGGGTGTCCAAATTCCAGTATTGGGGTGAAGTTAAACCTAGTGGTGTTGGCATTGCTGCTGGATCGGCATTGGAGGAGTGCTGCTGCTGCTGCTGTTTTGACATTCCGAGATACCAGAAGTCGGGTGCTGTGAGGGGAACTGTGACAAAAACGCCTACGTTACGGACAACTGCAGACCACACGAGAAGCACACTGAGACCACATGCTGGACTTAACACTGAACGTGACGCTTGGAAGGCACACACCACACATACACGCCTTGAGGTGAGAAGGCCCAAGGCGAAACGCGAGAACGTTTTGCAGAGAAGTCTGCAAGGAGCATAAAGAAGGTATTCAGCACCATGTCAAAGGGAAGTAAGTGTGTTGTCGCTGTTATAGGTGCATAAGCAACTAAAACAGCAACGCCGTTACGGAGCCCCTGCTTGCTAGTAGCACACGTAAAGAGTGTAAGTTGAGGATATCTTGCTAGAGAAAATCTTGTGTGAATACGTCTCCAAGACGTCTGGCGGTCGCCCCTGCGTTTTAGCTGACAAGGGACGGATGGACGGAGGGGACTTGTTGTCATGTACACAGACGATTTTCCCATGATTGGCTAGAACGGCTTGGAATCATGGGCCAACAGTTACCGTGAGGTAACATGTACGATAGTTGTAAAAGGAAGTTCTATTGAGACGAGGTGGCTAGAAGTCGGTTACTAGTCAGTCCTATGGTTCCATACTACCAAAACCTTGCCGGAGACTCCATGTAGCATAGCCCTGACCCTAGAACTTACATTATACAGACTAAACAGAGGCACTAACCTAGTTGCATGTCTAAGTGTCAAAACAAATCTCGTGTAGAGCAGAATGGACATGTCATACGAGCACATGATGCAGCAAGCTAGGTACGAGAAATGCAAGAACTGAAAACCTAACACTCAAGGATGGCCGCCTTGAGAGTACTTATCTGAATCACTAGCCTTGGGTCCTGATGCAGCAGAAGATGAACGCCAAAGAAAGCAGGAAGACCGCTAAGCTAGCCCGTCCATGGGCACTTCGCACCACACAATCACCTGAAAGCAAGCACCACAGCAAGGAGTGTCAGTCTCAACCGTCCAGAGGCGGCCCATAGAGACTGAAGGGAAACTCCTGCCTAATATAACCCTGCTGGCTGGGTGCAGAAAGGACAAACAACGAAAGCAGTACAAAGCGCAATGACAGTACACACAGTACGACACGAGAAACGCACTTCACAAGGCACAAGACCAGGACGGAACGCGGACAGACCAGACGCAACCAATTGCCACACAAAAACAGAACGTGTCTGTTTGAGATGGCTAGGGGCTCAACGTGAGACAAAGCACCGTATGTCAATGGTATAAAAGTCAACCTGTGATGGGCGGTCAAACAGCCGCAACCCCATGCTGCTAAGAAATGGCACTGTGCAGGTGTTCTCTGAGGACTGACTGAGGACCAACTGATGACTGATAGATGACATAGCCCAGCAAGAGTAGATATGGCGATAAAGCAAAAGACCATGGAAGACCGTAGGACTCCCATGCAGAAATGGAGATATGGCACACAGCTGCTAGTCATGCTGCTGAAGATGAGCCTGTGGTACGCTGACAAATTCTGCTGATACTGATAAGAGGGCCTAACTGCTGGGTAAACCCAAATATGCCTCCCTCGATGAGCCCAAAACGCCATGTAAAACCCTGCTCTGCATAGCCTAGCCCACTCATTTTGGCAACCCTCAAGCTGGAAATTGCTGGCATCCATGATGAGGCGCTGATATCAAAAAGGTTGTCCACTGAAGATAGTGTACAAAGAAGAATCTGCCAACCCTGCTGAAAGTGGTGTGAACTGAACCACTTGGATGCTGTCATAGCATTTCTCCCTTCTTTCGTCACACAAAACGTGTAGGAAGGGCTTCTGATAGTAGTGCCATCTGAGTGCGGAGTGTAGACCTTCAAAAACATCTGGGTGTCCAAATTCCAGTATTGGGGTGAAGTTAAACCTAGTGGTGTTGGCATTGCTGCTGGATCGGCATTGGAGGAGTGCTGCTGCTGCTGCTGTTTTGACATTCCGAGATACCAGAAGTCGGGTGCTGTGAGGGGAACTGTGACAAAAACGCCTACGTTACGGACAACTGCAGACCACACGAGAAGCACACTGAGACCACATGCTGGACTTAACACTGAACGTGACGCTTGGAAGGCACACACCACACATACACGCCTTGAGGTGAGAAGGCCCTAGGCGAAACGCGAGAACGTTTTGCAGAGAAGTCTGCAAGGAGCATAAAGAAGGTATTCAGCACCATGTCAAAGGGAAGTAAGTGTGTTGTCGCTGTTATAGGTGCATAAGCAACTAAAACAGCAACGCCGTTACGGAGCCCCTGCTTGCTAGTAGCACACGTAAAGAGTGTAAGTTGAGGATATCTTGCTAGAGAAAATCTTGTGTGTATACGTCTCCAAGACGTCTGGCGGTCGCCCCTGCGTTTTAGCTGACAAGGGACGGATGGACGGAGGGGACTTGTTGTCATGTACACAGACGATTTTCCCATGATTGGCTAGAACGGCTTGGAATCATGGGCCAACAGTTACCGTGAGGTAACATGTACGATAGTTGTAAAAGGAAGTTCTATTGAGACGAGGTGGCTAGAAGTCGGTTACTAGTCAGTCCTATGGTTCCATACTACCAAAACCTTGCCGGACACTCCATGTAGCATAGCCCTGACCCTAGAACTTACATTATACAGACTAAACAGAGGCACTAACCTAGTTGCATGTCTAAGTGTCAAAACAAATCTCGTGTAGAGCAGAATGGACATGTCATACGAGCACATGATGCAGCAAGCTAGGTACGAGAAATGCAAGAACTGAAAACCTAACACTCAAGGAGGGCCGCCTTGAGAGTACTTATCTGAATCACTAGCCTTGGGTCCTGATGCAGCAGAAGATGAACGCCAAAGAAAGCAGGAAGACCGCTAAGCTAGCCCGTCCATGGGCACTTCGCACCACACAATCACCTGAAAGCAAGCACCACAGCAAGGAGTGTCAGTCTCAACCGTCCAGAGGTGGCCCATAGAGACTGAAGGGAAACTCCTGCCTAATATAACCCTGCTGGCTGGGTGCAGAAAGGACAAACAACGAAAGCAGTACAAAGCGCAATGACAGTACACACAGTACGACACGAGAAACGCACTTCACAAGGCACAAGACCAGGACGGAACGCGGACAGACCAGACGCGACCAATTCCCACATAAACACAGAACGTGTCTGTTTGAGATGGCTAGGGGCTCAACGTGAGACAGAGCACCGTATGTCAATGGTATAAAAGTCAACCTGTGATGGGCGGTCAAACAGCCGCAACCCCATGCTACTAAGAAATGGCACTGTGCAGGTGTTCTCTGAGGACTGACTGAGGACCAACTGATGACTGATAGATGACATAGCCCAGCAAGAGTAGATATGGCGATAAAACAAAAGACCATGGAAGACCGCAGGACTCCACTGCAGAAATGGAGATATGGCACACAGCTGCTAGTCATGCTGCTGAAGATGAGCCTGTGGTACGCTGACAAATTCTGCTGATACTGATAAGAGGGCCTAACTGCTGGGTAAACCCAAATATGCCTCCCTCGATGAGCCCATAACGCCATGTAAAACCCTGCTCTGCATAGCCTAGCCCACTCATTTTGGCAACCCTCAAGCTGGAAATTGCTGGCATCCATGATGAGGCGCTGATATCAAAAAGGTTGTCCACTGAAGATAGTGTACAAAGAAGAATCTGCCAACCCTGCTGAAAGTGGTGTGAACTGAACCACTTGGATGCTGTCATAGCATTTCTCCCTTCTTTCGTCATACAAAATGTAGTGAATTCGCCCTAAGCCCGGGAGGGCTTAGGCAGGTTATAAGCTAGGCCTGTGAGGGCTTAGGCAGGTTCTAAGCTAAGCCTGTGAGGGCTTAAGCTGGGTATAACATCAAGGCTAAAGCCATAAGGGCTTAGGTGGGTTGAAGCTAAGCCGTGCAAGGCCGGAGGGCCAGGACTTAGGCTGAGACCCTGAGATACCATGTATGGTATGTATATCATACTGTTAGGCCTGCACCTTACCATGTAAGTGCAGCATTGACACGTCAGGAATAAAGGACAGTTGCAAGGGGCAACTGGCGCACTGCTTATAAAGGGAAACTGCCAAGACATTGGCAGGAGACTGTGAATACAGCAGGTCAACCTACAGTCAACCTGCTGGCAGAACCTCCAGGGTTCAGGAGGATTTCGTTGCATTCATAGACCAGAGGCAGCCAAGGGTGGCTAACTAGACACTTTGGGATTGTTAACTAGACACTTTGGGATTGTACTATTCCTGTCAGGGTTATATAGTATGTTTGGCCCTGGGGTAGTGACATATTTGGGTCAAGTAGCATGAACTCAAGTTACGTTGTTATTTGGCCTTGAGTTGGCCTGAGTGTACCGCCATAGTGTTGAGTGTACCTGCCAGTCTCGGAGCCACTTGCACTTTATCAAGTGGTAAGGTATCAAGTGTCAAGGGCTGTCACAACCCTTTGCCTCATTTCGGGCTTTCACCAACCCTATAAATAGGGCTGAGTTGAAGGACTCTTCACTCTTCTTCATACACTCTAGCTCTTCCTTAGAGGCTTGGGCATTGCATATTGATTTGTTGCTTATAGCAGCTGGCTTACGGGCTATACAGATTCATCTGTATATGGGCCAGCTAGCGTTGTGTTTTGTTGCATTGCATAGATGCATCACATGCTTGCACGGACCCCACCTATCGGGTTCCTATGGCATTACTTGTGGCAGTGCGCACCAGCATGACTTGTAACATTGTGGAAGATCATTGGGATAAACGCGCTACTCTACAGCGAACCTCCGCTCTATAGGTCGGACCGTTTCCGCACGGGCTGTGTTACAGATGACATGCACAGGCAGCAGGGACAACCGAGGGGTAAACAAGCTGTCCGGACAGCCCGGGGCCTGACCGGATAAAGCATAGGACGGAGATCGCGGCACTTGGTTTCGGAGCTTTGAAACTTTGCGATAATGTGTTAAGGTGTAGCTTGCGACTGTTCGACAGACATCGCATGGATACAACTGCAACTATTGAGAATGGAAGATACGTACAAGAGCATGACTGTCATATGTCGAGTTCTCATGCTTCTATGTATCAGAGCAGAAGCAAGCATATGCGACGATAAAAGGAAAGTCGGGCTGACACGCACTGCGAGATATGGCTATGGCGATGCGACTACTGCAGCCTCCTAACTTTACATGGAAGGACAGCGTATCACGGAGGAAAGGGTAATATACTTTATATCCATGACAGCGAGCCCATGTGTATACAGTTGAGAGCTCGAAGAGAAGACGTGCTTTGTGTGACATGATTGATGGTCACTCGAGCCGGGCAGTACAAGTGACAAGAGCGTAAACCTTGGAACCTTGGACTACAACGCACGTTCGCGGCCTTCCAAGAAGATGACCGACGACCGGCCAACATTAGCAATGGTTCCAGGGCGAGCGACAACAGCAGTATCATCTGATTAGAGAACCCGTGAACATTGCTGAGTGGACAGTATATACTTGATAGTCTGAATTACATGACTGCATCTTTGAAGGCGACAGCAGTTTTCATCCCAGCCAATTTGTGCATTTGTTTTGACTAAGTTATTGTTGTTTACAATACCTTAGCAGCAGCAAAGGCTGCAACCACGGATGACATGACATGACTTAGTTACTTAACAACTGAGATTGTGCACTCAGTTCAGATTATGGATTGACAGAATGGACTATGACAGTTTGTATCGCATTGCACAATACTGGTTGGCATTGTTTGCTTGAGAAATTTGCAGAAAATTTTCACTTTTGCAAGGAGTAATAAGCACATAGCACATGCGGATGACTCAAGGTAGATTGCTTGTACGAGTTCATACGTGCATAGTGGATCTTCATAGTCGGATGCACGGACTGAGAGGAGCAACGCACTTCTTGAACGCCAAGCTCTACTGATAGTAAGCAGTACCTACTTATCTGCCTATGTGGGGGCAGGCACCTGTGAGCTGAATCATCCAAGAGTGTTTATGGGATTATGTTTCCTTGGCCTATGGGATAAACGGATCAAATACACATGTTGTTTGTTTGCATCAGATGAGTCACATACAATCAGTATGATGGTATGGTTGGCACTAACCTGCTTACATGACTTTTACATGACTTATCCCATTGGACAGTATGGTTTATACCATGAACTTCATTACAGTCTGCCACTATGGGGGAATTACAGTTTGACTTACGTAAGTGGAGTTACACAAAAGGTGAATCTTGACTAGGATGATGTCAGAAGTTGACACCTACCGGCAGAGATTCATGGGTACTATGGGCAGAAAGTCCAGAATATCTTACCAGTATCATGTTTGTTGGGCACTGGACCCAGGATTACAAGATGTGTTTCGACAGCAGCCAAGAGACTTGGAAGTGTGCTGCTGGGAGATTACATGGCCCGCATGTTGGATCAGTGACTAATCACCAACGGGTACGTGCCTTGGTACAGGCCACGACAAGGTGAAGTGGCATCAGGTTCAGGGATACACACAGTATAGTAGCTTGCTTTGAGTGGCACTGCCCCATTGCAGCTATTATACGGGTTTGTGTGGGGTTTTCTTTTGTTTACTAGGCCCTACCAAGCTTAGTAAGCGGATGTGATGTTGCAGCTACTACATACATGTCATTTGGTAGAATGACCTGGAGCAACATCATGACTTGTCATGCAGGAGCGCAGGGTACTCTAAACTTTAGGACACCTGCAGTACAGGCCGTAATCTTGGTATGGGACAAGATTATATATGACCTGCCAGGGATACAAGTTCCTGAGTCTTACTGAAATGTGCCATCCAAGCGCTAATGTGTACGATGATCACATAGAGGGGAGTTACCGTCCCTCTGGCATGACAGGTACAGCATATGGAGTTCTTTCTGTACGTTACTTCAGGTTTTTTATGTTTCATTTCCCCATAGCAGAACTGACAAGGTTGCATTATGATTATACTTTTGCCTACGCACCTAGCTGAAATATTAGTTGATTTTCCACATCATCAGTGGTTTGCACATGTCATCATTACAGACTTGTCATCATTTGACCTAATCATGCCTGCATTGATTGTTTTCATACCTCCACCGCATCCCCGCCTCCGCCCATCCTTCCTTGTCCCCTCTCTTTGGGTCAGTAATGCTTGGGATGAGCATCGAGGACGATGCTCCCGGTGAGGAGGGCAGAGTGTAGTGAATTCGCCCTAAGCCCGGGAGGGCTTAGGCAGGTTATAAGCTAGGCCTGTGAGGGCTTAGGCAGGTTCTAAGCTAAGCCTGTGAGGGCTTAAGCTGGGTATAACATCAAGGCTAAAGCCATAAGGGCTTAGGTGGGTTGAAGCTAAGCCGTGCAAGGCCGGAGGGCCAGGACTTAGGCTGAGACCCTGAGATACCATGTATGGTATGTATATCATACTGTTAGGCCTGCACCTTACCATGTAAGTGCAGCATTGACACGTCAGGAATAAAGGACAGTTGCAAGGGGCAACTGGCGCACTGCTTATAAAGGGAAACTGCCAAGACATTGGCAGGAGACTGTGAATACAGCAGGTCAACCTACAGTCAACCTGCTGGCAGAACCTCCAGGGTTCAGGAGGATTTCGTTGCATTCATAGACCAGAGGCAGCCAAGGGTGGCTAACTAGACACTTTGGGATTGTTAAATAGACACTTTGGGATTGTACTATTCCTGTCAGGGTTATATAGTATGTTTGGCCCTGGGGTAGTGACATATTTGGGTCAAGTAGCATGAACTCAAGTTACGTTATTATTTGGCCTTGAGTTGGCCTGAGTGTACCGCCATAGTGTTGAGTGTACCTGCCAGTCTCGGAGCCACTTGCACTTTATCAAGTGGTAAGGTATCAAGTGTGAAGGGCTGTCACAACCCTTTGCCTCATTTCGGGCTTTCACCAACCCTATAAATAGGGCTGAGTTGAAGGACTCTTCACTCTTCTTCATACACTCTAGCTCTTCCTTAGAGGCTTGGGCATTGCATATTGATTTGTTGCTTATAGCAGCTGGCTTACGGGCTATGCAGATTCATCTGTATATGGGCCAGCTAGCGTTGTGTTTTGTTGCATTGCATAGATGCATCACATGCTTCCACGGACCCCACCTATCGGGTTCCTATGGCATTACTTGTGGCAGTGCGCACCAGCATGACTTGTAACATTGTGGAAGATCATTGGGATAAACGCGCTACTCTACAGCGAACCTCCGCTCTATAGGTCGGACCGTTTCCGCACGGGCTGTGTTACAGATGACATGCACAGGCAGCAGGGACAACCGAGGGGTAAACAAGCTGTCCGGACAGCCCGGGGCCTGACCGGATAAAGCATAGGACGGAGATCGCGGCACAAAACGTGTAGGAAGGGCTTCTGATAGTAGTGCCATCTGAGTGCGGAGTGTAGACCTTCAAAAACATCTGGGTGTCCAAATTCCAGTATTGGGGTGAAGTTAAACCTAGTGGTGTTGGCATTGCTGCTGGATCAGCATTGGAGGAGTGCTGCTGCTGCTGCTGCTGTTTTGACATTCCGAGATACCAGAAGTCGGGTGCTGTGAGGGGAACTGTGACAAAAACGCCTACGTTACGGACAACTGCAGAGCACACGAGAAGCACACTGAGACCACATGCTGGACTTAACACTGAACGTGACGCTTGGAAGGCACACACCACACATACACGCCTTGAGGTGAGAAGGCCCAAGGCGAAACGCGAGAACGTTTTGCAGAGAAGTCTGCAAGGAGCATAAAGAAGGTATTCAGCACCATGTCGAAGGGAAGTAAGTGTGTTGTCGCTGTTATAGGTGCATAAGCAACTAAAACAGCAACGCCGTTACGGAGCCCCTCCTTGCTAGTAGCACACGTAAAGAGTGTAAGTTGAGGATATCTTGCTAGAGAAAATCTTGTGTGAATACGTCTCCAAGACGTCTGGCGGTCGCGCCTGCGTTTTAGCTGACAAGGGACGGATGGACGGAGGGGACTTGTTGTCATGTACACAGACGATTTTCCCATGATTTGCTAGAACGGCTTGGAATCATGGGCCAACAGTTACCGTGAGGTGACATGTACGATAGTTGTAAAAGGAAGTTCTATTGAGACGAGGTGGCTAGAAGTCGGTTACTAGTCAGTCCTATGGTTCCATACTACCAAAACCTTGCCGGAGACTCCAT
Source organism: Pseudopediastrum boryanum (assembly GCA_963556185.1). Classification (NCBI taxonomy): domain Eukaryota; kingdom Viridiplantae; phylum Chlorophyta; class Chlorophyceae; order Sphaeropleales; family Hydrodictyaceae; genus Pseudopediastrum; species Pseudopediastrum boryanum. The sequence goes on from OY744507.1 coordinate 7,055,721, forward strand.
GTAGCATAGCCCTAACCCTAGAACTTACATTATACAGACTAAACAGAGGCACTAACCTAGTTGCATGTCTAAGTGTCAAAACAAACCTCGTGTAGAGCAGAATGGACATGTCATACGAGCACATGATGCAGCAAGCTAGGTACGAGAAATGCAAGAACTGAAAACCTAACACTCAAGGAGGGCCGCCTTGAGAGTACTTATCTGAATCACTAGCCTTGGGTCCTGATGCAGCAGAAGATGAACGCCAAAGAAAGCAGGAAGACCGCTAAGCTAGCCCGTCCATGGGCACTTCGCACCACACAATCACCTCAAAGCAAGCACCACAGCAAGGAGTGTCAGTCTCAACCGTCCAGAGGCGGCCCATAGAGACTGAAGGGAAACTCCTGCCTAATATAACCCTGCTGGCTGGGTGCAGAAAGGACAAACAACGAAAGCAGTACAAAGCGCAATGACAGTACACACAGTACGACACGAGAAACGCACTTCACAAGGCACAAGACCAGGACGGAACGCGGACAGACCAGACGCGACCAATTCCCACATAAACACAGAACGTGTCTGTTTGAGATGGCTAGGGGCTCAACGTGAGACAGAGCACCGTATGTCAATGGTATAAAAGTCAACCTGTGATGGGCGGTCAAACAGCCGCAACCCCATGCTACTAGGAAATGGCACTGTGCAGGTGTTCTCTGAGGACTGACTGAGGACCAACTGATGACTGATAGATGACATAGCCCAGCAAGAGTAGATATGGCGATAAAGCAAAAGACCATGGAAGACCGCAGGACTCCACTGCAGAAACGGAGATATGGCACACAGCTGCTAGTCATGCTGCTGAAGATGAGCCTGTGGTACGCTGACAAATTCTGCTGATACTGATAAGAGGGCCTAACTGCTGGGTAAACCCAAATATGCCTCCCTCGATGAGCCCATAACGCCATGTAAAACCCTGCTCTGCATAGCCTAGCCCACGCAACCCTCAAGCTGGAAATTGCTGGCATCCATGATGAGGCGCTGATATCAAAAAGGTTGTCCACTGAAGATAGTGTACAAAGAAGAATCTGCCAACCCTGCTGAAAGTGGTGTGAACTGAACCACTTGGATGTTGTCATAGCATTTCTCCCTTCTTTCGTCATACAAAACGTGTAGGAAGGACTTCTGATAGTAGTGCCATCTGAGTGCGGAGTGTAGACCTTCAAAAACATCTGGGTGTCCAAATTCCAGTATTGGGGTGAAGTTAAACCTAGTGGTGTTGGCATTGCTGCTGGATCGGCATCGGAGAAGTGCTGCTGCTGCTGCTGTTTTGACATTCCGAGATACCAGAAGTCGGGTGTTGTGAGGGGAACTGTGACAAAAACGCCTACGTCACGGACAACTGCAGACCACACGAGAAGCACACTGAGACCACATGCTGGACTTAACACTGAACGTGACGCTTGGAAGGCACACACCACACATACACGCCTTGAGGTGAGAAGGCCCAAGGCGAATAGGGGCAAAAAATTTGGCCCAAAAATCGACGACTGCGGGGGCGGCAACGGGCAGTGCAGAAAATTAGGGCATGGCCCAACATTCATTCCGAGCATGTGCAAAAAGAAAGGGAAAATAGGGAAGGCCTTCATCAGTAGGGTTGATTGACGGCGGCCGTACTGCGGGGTCTCGGAAGGCGGTACAATTTCGGAGCCTCCGAAACAGTCAGCATGTATCAGTCTCCTTTGCGGCATTCGCTGCTGTTGCAAGCCCATATACGGGAGCGGAAGGGGCCAGGAGCGCCAAAAGTCTTTGTCAGCCTTTTAAAATCGTGTTTCGCAACGTTGCCCGAACACACAGTGTGACATGCGCCAGCTGTCGGTTGAGCGAAGCAGTTGCATTTGCATCACATGCCTCTATGGAAGCGATTCTATCCTGCTCTTGCCTTGCGCACACCACTGCGGATTAGCGAGGGTCCTGCTTGTGCCTTGAAATCTCGGTTGAGTTGGCGTCTGCTCCTGCGATGGCTTGGAGCCTCCGACACGGCAATTGAAGCAGGCTTGAATATGGATGGCCTAAGTGTGCCTGTTACGCCTCCCAGCATTCATATCAGAAGTACCTGCCTGGCGCTGGGCTACTATGCTCTGTTCGGGGTTTCGGGAGATTGGCATCTTCGAGATGGTTCCAGAGGCATGGAACTCGTCTACTCGTGTTCATAAGCGTTTCTCACCCTTTCGAGCAGCTCGTGGTCTTATTTACGACGCATAGGAGCAGCCGGTCGGGGACTTGAAAAGTGTGAGAGTGTGAGGATCGATGCGCTGCTCGCTTCATCAGTGGACTTATCCACCGGAAGGAAGCTGCTAGTCTATCGTGTTGCATTTGCAGTCTGCATGTTTACAAGAGTGCTTTCAATCTGCACTCTTGCTTTTGGTTTTTCTTGACATCGATTTTTAATGTTTGTGCAGGGGAGGTGAAAAAATTTGGCCCAAAAATCGACGACTGCGGGGGCGGCAACGGGCAGTGCAGAAAATTAGGGCATGGCCCAACATTCATTCCGAGCATGTGCAAAAAGAAAGGGAAAATAGGGAAGGCCTTCATCAGTAGGGTTGATTGACGGCGGCCGTACTGCGGGGTCTCGGAAGGCGGTACAATTTCGGAGCCTCCGAAACAGTCAGCATGTATCAGTCTCCTTTGCGGCATTCGCTGCTGTTGCAAGCCCATATACGGGAGCGGAAGGGGCCAGGAGCGCCAAAAGTCTTTGTCAGCCTTTTAAAATCGTGTTTCGCAACGTTGCCCGAACACACAGTGTGACATGCGCCAGCTGTCGGTTGAGCGAAGCAGTTGCATTTGCATCACATGCCTCTATGGAAGCGATTCTATCCTGCTCTTGCCTTGCGCACACCACTGCGGATTAGCGAGGGTCCTGCTATTGCCTTGAAATCTCGGTTGAGTTGGCGTCTGCTCCTGCGATGGCTTGGAGCCTCCGACACGGCAATTGAAGCAGGCTTGAATATGGATGGCCTAAGTGTGCCTGTTACGCCTCCCAGCATTCATATCAGAAGTACCTGCCTGGCGCTGGGCTACTATGCTCTGTTCGGGGTTTCGGGAGATTGGCATCTTCGAGATGGTTCCAGAGGCATGGAACTCGTCTACTCGTGTTCATAAGCATTTCTCACCCTTTCGAGCAGCTCGTGGTCTTATTTACGACGCATAGGAGCAGCCGGTCGGGGACTTGAAAAGTGTGAGAGTGTGAGGATCGATGCGCTGCTCGCTTCATCAGTGGACTTATCCACCGGAAGGAAGCTGCTAGTCTATCGTGTTGCATTTGCAGTCTGCATGTTTACAAGAGTGCTTTCAATCTGCACTCTTGCTTTTGGTTTTTCTTGACATCGATTTTTAATGTTTGTGCAGGGAAGAGAATAGGGGCAAAGGGGCAAAGATGAGAACGCGAGAACGTTTTGCAGAGAAGTCTGCAAGGAGCATAAAGAAGGTATTCAGCACCGTATGTCAACTTTTTGTATGCCGTTGGAGCTTAACGTTGGAGCTTAACGTTGGATATTGCTGAGACAATCACGTCTGATGGACCAGGGTCCAGTATTTCTGCCCATGGAGCCTAGGTTGGCTCCGTACGGGCGCCCCCTTTTGAGGGGCCATGATGTAATCGTAATTGTTTTGCGGGCCGCTAAAGTCCGGTGCTTTTTGGCATGGACATAGTCGGATGCCCTTAAGATTGTTTGTTTGCATAAGAATGCCAGGTGAACATCTGGGCGGGCTTGAGATCTTACTTGGAACAAACAAACAAAGAAACTGAAAACTTAAGGTGCGGCAACCGCGAGGGCTGCAAGGTTGGGTTAGTTGGAAACCCAACTAAGGTCACTCATGACATGATGCAGCTAAACTCAATGTAGCCTACCACATTCGGCATTAATACCAATTACCAATTACCAGATGGCCCTGTCAAAGCAGGGCGCCGGTGGGGGCAGCGCCACCCACAAGGAGCCAACTTAGGCTCCAACGGCATACTCAAGTTCCTGTCCAAGCTCAAACAATCGGCTGCCACCAGCCCACCCTAAATCCATGGGAGAAATTTGTTCAGGTAGAACCTTGGGAGAATTTGGAGTCAAACCCCAGGACAGCACCCACGGCGCGTATAAGTTCTACGTCATCTAACCCTCCTCAGGTCTCCGAAACCGACCAAGTGTTCAGACCTGGGGCAACAAGAGCCGTAAGTAGCCACTTGTTTTGGCCAGACGGCCTTGCAATTATGCACGTGGTTCCAAAAGACCACTAGCCCCAATTGTCATCATTTCACTTCGCCGGTTCATCATTGACCCGGCCCTTCCAGCCCATTTTCCCCCCCTACCAACCCAGTCCCAATCTTGCTCGTCTCGCTGTCTCCGGCAAATACGCGCGCCGCAACCGATCCACGAATCAATTCATGGACCAAGAAATTCAGAAGGGTGGTGGAGGGGATGAAGGTGGCAGCTACAGAGCTGCTAGATCACGTATAAGCGGCAAGATAAAGGCGAAGCCTAGAATGCCAGCCTATATCTGGCAATTACCGTAAGATGCGGCTGCCCTTCGGGCAGAGGAGCAGGTAACTGCTCCGTAAATCATCTAAGAACCTTCGTCGGGTTCTAAGATTCCGTAGAACCTGGTTCTGACGCCCTGCGGGCTTCTGAACCTACAATTCTACGTCATCTAACCCTCCTCAGGTCTCCGAAACCGACCAAGTGTTCAGACCTGGGGCAACAAGAGCCGTAAGTAGCCACTTGTTTTGGCCAGACGGCCTTGCAATTATGCACGTGGTTCCAAAAGACCACTAGCCCCAATTGTCATCATTTCACTTCGCCGGTTCATCATTGACCCGGCCCTTCCAGCCCATTTTCCCCCCCTACCAACCCAGTCCCAATCTTGCTCGTCTCGCTGTCTCCGGCAAAAAACAGAGATCACCCAATGCGGCGGGCGAGGCAGACAGCGACGAACAGTGAGAATGAGCTAGGGGACTGATGGTGATGGGCTAAATCCAGAGGGTGTATCAAACACCCAAGCTCCGGGAGACTGCTAGTCTCTGCTCCAAGGACTCGCGGACGTAACGGTCCCTGCATTGCGTGCTGCGCCAGTGGCCTGCCTGCTGGAATAGGCGATCCGGAACTTGCAGTGCGGCAGCGCTGGTAGTGCCGCCGATGCGGGCGGAGTGGTTACCAAGGTCCTTGTCTATACCCAGGCTACTGCACAAGTCCTGCAGCCGGTTCCGCAGCCGATCAGGTCCAAGGCTGGGAATTGGGTCCGAAAGAGGCGCAGTTACCTTCTGGAGCACGTGCCCTTTCCCATGGCAGCGCACGGCCCTGAGTAAAGGACCGACATCAACACCTGCAGATGCTGTGCGCTGATAATTGCCTGCAGCCAGCAGAGCTTGAAGAAGCTTCACAGGGCAGCAAGTGCTATGGGAAAGGGCTGATAAGGTGACCCAGTGGCCTTCCATGTGCTGGTCTGTCTTGCTTTTATACAAGAAGAATTCAACGAACCGACCGTCGGGGTCGAAGATCAGCAGATCCTCGTGTACGAGAATCTTCGCTACGTCGTCGTACCGCAAGAGTCCCAAGACCATAATGCAGATGACCGTAGTGTGCATTCGGTCCATAAGAGACGCTGCAGGATGGCAGTACACCTGCACCAGCTGCCGGACATCCCCTGCTTCTAAAGGATCCCTGCTCAGCTTAGTGATAGTGGCAGCCAGTGTGCGCCGAGCCGTCTCACGAACAAGCTGGCAGGCTGGGTGATCTGTTGGGGAGCATTTTCCTGCGAGCTCATGATAGCAGTGTATAGCCGCACTCGCGGTCAGTACAGCAGCAGGGCCGACACCTCGCCCTGCCGCACCAAGGCGTACACTTGTGAGGTACATCGCTACGGTCTCTGCAGGGACATCGTAAGCTGATTCAAGCCCAGGCAGGACTTGCTGCACCCATTCACGATATGCTCTCCAGGGGGCACTGTACGTCTTAATGGTACCGGGCGCCTTGGCGTGTATGGCATCTGTAAGTAACCGTTGGGCTAAGAACTCCAACGCTTGTGTGGAGACAGGCGTGGCGACGGCCCGGATGGAGGTTGAGACAAAGCCATTGATCATGGCGGAGTCTGCACACAGATAGAATAAACAAGTACTCCATCAGGCGGACAACATATTACACAGGCACGCTAATCAACCTCTTCCGAGTAATAGGGGCATTAAAATCAACCCATGCTGCCATGATCCTCCAAGGGGCAGCTTTGCGGGGGGCACTATTCCCCGTGGAGCCAGGAAGGAAGAAATCTGCTACTGGCGGCATCAGACGAGCTTCTCTAATGAATGGGGAGAAGAAGCGAGGGTCGTCTGCTAGGAGGTGATGCCACCAGGACGCACTGGGCCAGACCGGGAAGATCAAGGCCATGCTAGCCTGGCACGAGCGTGCATGCTGCCAGACTTTTCCGATGAGTTTAAAGGGCGGGTTACACCAAGAATTCACACCCCACTGCTGGGTGAAAGCGTTGATGCCAGCTGTGTCTGGTGTATAGTGCTGGCTGTAGTACCGAGGCAACTGGTGGTTGGTCGCACTGGCGAATAGGTCCACCGTGAACGGACCCCAGTCCCGGCTCAGCTGGTGAAAGTACCGGGGGTGAACTTTCCAGTCATCCGAGTCAATGAACTTGGAAAGCTGGTCTGCTAGCTTGTTCTCCTCGCGAGGTATCCACTCTACTAGCAGGGTGATACGGGCCTCAATGCAAGACCAGAACAGATCCTTCACTTCAGCGTGTAGATGATCCGTGTTCTTGCTCTTGGAACCACCCTTGGCAACGAGGCCTGCTACTGCTTGATTGTCGGTCTTAATCAGCACCGTCTGGTACTTGAGAGCATCGTCTCTATTAAATGAGGCCAAGGCCAGCCGGAGGCCCCGCATCTCCAGGAACGTGGAGGACGCCTCAGCTGACTCGCTGGGCAGCCACCGGCCCATTGCATACACCTGTCGGCCGTTCAACCGCGACCAGGCCCCCCAGCCACCGAAGGTGAACTCGTTTCCACCAGATGCATTAGTGTGGATCAGTGTGTGGATGTGGGATGGAGCCCAGATAGGCCTGTAACCGTTGAAGCGGTCGAAGCAGGCAGACCAAAACTCCAGCTCTTGCTTGGCAGGAGCAGGGAGCTTGATGTAATCCGACGGCCGAGATGCCAGGCTCCCAGCGGCGTGGAGGTGCCGGGTATACAAACGGACGACTGGCCCGAACGCCCAGCACATGGAAGCAAGCAGGCATGTAACCCGCTGTAAGGTTCGGAGCGGAATGCGTCTCGCTTGCTGGACCTGCTGTAGCAGCTGAAGAAAACCATATCTTTTGGCCTGTGGGACTTCCATAGCGCCTAAGGCCGTATTCACGAGCATACCGAGATACTTCTTGGACTGGCCGGGAGGGAGATCGCACTTGGGCTCACTGACCAAGAAACCAGCTTTCACCAGATCTGGCAGAATCATACGCTGCTGGGTGGCTAATAGCTCGGTGGCTGACTGATTAGCGTGGAGAGAGTCGTCTAAATAGTGGGTGCAACGGTGCCCTGCGCCTCGCCATTTTCGAAAGATCTGGCGCATCAACTTGGTGAATGCCCAACAAGCCACCGATACTCCGAATGGCAGCTGCGTGAAGACATAGTACTTGCCTTTCCAAGCGAATCCCAGGTACTGCCAAGAGTCCGGGTGGATGTCCAGGTGGTGGTAGCCAGACTTCAGGTCGATCGTGAACATGAAGTCGCGCGGCTGGAGGACCTCAGGAAGTTCTGCCAGGGTCTCGTATTTGAAAGCGGGGCACACTAGTGCGGCGTTGATATACTGGCCGTCATAGACTAGGCGAAGCTTGCTCGTCCCGGGTTTGGGCACCACGCCCAAAGGCAGTACGCAGTGAGGTGGCTCATTCACTTGGTGAGCTGTGCTGGTGGCCAGCAACTCTGTTACTGCTTCGTCCACGAAATCGGAATGGGCGTGGGCTGAAGAGTGGTTGGAAAGGATAACCTGGGCGGGAGGCTCCGTGGTCCACTTCAAGGGAAAGCCATCTCGGACCCAGCTCAATACCGTAGAGCTGTGGCAAAACGTTTTCCAAAAGTCGTAATGATGGCGGAGACGGTGACGCATAACAACGGGGGAGGCCGCTGGAGCACCCTCAGCCTCCTCGTACTCGGGTAGGATTTCGACCAGGCAGACATCTGCGCCAATGAGCACCAAAAAACTGGAGTGACAAGCTGAGCATCCTGTTGAAATTGAAAAGCCATAGCCTCGTGAGGCCTATAGACTGGACACGCTGTGCTGTCCGGATGCGTTTACACATGTGTGTGGATTTCTTGTTCTGCATCAAAAGATCGGGCTGTATGGCAGGTGCCGCAGATTGCTGTGCGCAATGAACGGAACAGGCGGACTTATTTCTCTTGCTCTGCCATAAAAGCCTCGTTAGGCACGTCTGCCAAAAAATTCCTCCTTCCTGGCTCCCCGGGGTAGCACCTTGCACCTTGTTGGGGGAGGTTAAGTTTGAATAAAAAATTTGAGACTCATCCAGAGCCAGTATCAGCGCACCTGGAGCTGGTACTTTAGCAGCAATGGCGCGTTGCGCGGCTTGCTGTCGTGCCTGAATGGCATCCGCTCCACTGCTTGTCCCTGCTGCTGCGTGCACTCGCTTTACAGCTGCGGACAGCGGGTGCGCTGGAAGGCTGCTAGCGGTGCGTTTAGCAGGGTTGGTTGGCACTTTGCGGCCTAGTGCTTGAAGCAGGCTGGACTTGCTGGGAGCAAGAAGGTGGCTACTGCTAACAGCTGAGAAAGGTGATGAGGCCGATGCCTGCTGCGCAGCGATCGCTCTAGTAAAAGCTTCCTGCCAAGCACCACTGCTGGGTGCTTCCTGGACAACTGCTTCAGAGGGTGCTGCCACTGCATAAGGTCGACTGGCCCGATGCAGCGATTGCGGCGGAGACTGACTCCGAACTCTAGGCTGAAAACTAAAGCCTGGCTGCTGAATCATGGCCCTCTGAAGTGCGCTGCGAACACATGCAGGGCTGATGGACTTAGGACGCCCTGAATGAAAGAAAGACTAAATGTCAGGTATCCATGACTAGCGACGGTGGGGTTCAGCTGGAAAGCTGCTCCTAACTACTGGCGCCTACATAACTGCTGGACTGGTGCTAGTGCTGGTGCTGGCTCAAGCCTGGCTGAGCTATATATGGATAATAGGTCAGCTGCTTGAACATGACTGTTCGAATGGGTGAAGGTTCGTTGCCATCCTAGCAACACCTTAGTTATGGTCAACGCTGCCAAGCGTCACACCAATGGGATACATGCAATTTAAAAAATTAAAACTCTGCTTCCACAGCATCGAGAAGCACCCCTTAGTGCCACAACAACGTCCCAGACTTGAGTTGTCTTCGTGTAACCATGTAAAATGGGGTTCAGAAAGGCATTGACAAGCCTGGTCCATGCGGGGACACCTTAAGAGCGTGTAAACTGCCAGGTTACCACATTGCAGGCTGCCCCAGGCAGCGCAACATAAAATGTCTCGTCTGACAGGCATGAGCAAGGCGAAGCTGCCACAACTCCGTTTGCGTTAATGCAACAAGCACATAACATGCTGAGCGAACATGGGCTGCCAGGCTCCACCAAAAACAAGCATCGACCAGCATGGCAGCTGAGAGAACGCGGCTGACATGCAGGAGGCAGCAGGGCCCCCAGGGCATAAAGCTGACATATTGAGCATAATCGGTACTTCCAGATGGTGCCCACGCACAGAAATGCTGGCTTCTCATAAGCCGCAGGAGCAGCCAACCTGGCTCGACACCCCAGTAAAGATAACAGTAAGCATGCAACCTTTGCATGGAGCAGTGCTAACATTAGCCATCTGCTAGCTACTGAGCTCAGTAGCGCTGCCTCTTAGGCCCAGGTGGGCCCTGGCCATCCCTCCTGTCGTACTCCTGCCTGCGATCCTGACCCTGGTAACCACCGAACGGCCTGGGACCTGGCTGCTGGAAGCGCCTGGGGTCATAGCGGGGCTCATAGTTGGGCTGCTGCTGCCTGGGGTACGGGGCTGGGGTGATGGGCCTGGACTTCTCCTCGGACTTGTCCTTGTAGAGATCCATGACGCGCTTGAGGGTCTTGGGCTCCGGCACAGTGAGGTCCTGTTTGGCAAACGTGCCTTCTGCTGGGGGGTCACGGGCAATGGGCAGCACGTCCTCGTAGTAGGGGTCGGCAACGTTGTAGCCTGTGGTGGCTGCTACGTGCTTGTGCCCGAACTGCAGGTTGACGACCCTGATAGCTCGCTCCACAGCTGCCATGGCGGCGTCGCAGCCAACCGCTCCCTTGGCAACGGCAGCCTGCATTGCTGCTTTGACCCTGTACTGCTCAACGAGGATATCGCACAGCATGCTGACCTGCTGCTTAACAGCCAGGGTGTTCTTCTTGCCAGCATCGGCCACGTTGTTAAGCTTGGCCTTAAGCTGCTGCGCCTTTGCCTCACTCTGCATGTGCTCTATGGTAAGCGCAATAGAGCTGTCTGCATGCGCCACTGCACTACGCTCTGCTGCGATGAGCTGACTGACTCCAGCTATCAGGTTGGGGGCTAACTTGAGAGCTAGCGCATCCATATCAATCTCAGGGGCGCGAGCACCAGCACCAGCACCAGCACCCTCATTGGGCTTAGGTTCAGACTGCTTATTAAGATCAGACTGCTGACCTTTGTCTAAAGTTTCGCCCGTCATCGTAAACAACAGTGCGCGATCAGCTAACTAAAGAATACATAGACAAAAGAACAATATGTGGTTGCGACAAGCAGCTACAGAGCTGCTAGATCACGTATAAGCGGCAAGATCTTACTTGGAACAAACAAACAAAGAAACTGAAAACTTAAGGTGCGGCAACCGCGAGGGCTGCAAGGTTGGGTTAGTTGGAAACCCAACTAAGGTCACTCATGACATGATGCAGCTAAACTCAATGTAGCCTACCACATTCGGCATTAATACCAATTACCAATTACCAGATGGCCCTGTCAAAGCAGGGCGCCGGTGGGGGCAGCGCCACCCACAAGGAGCCAACTTAGGCTCCAACGGCATACTCAAGTTCCTGTCCAAGCTCAAACAATCGGCTGCCACCAGCCCACCCTAAATCCATGGGAGAAATTTGTTCAGGTAGAACCTTGGGAGAATTTGGAGTCAAACCCCAGGACAGCACCCACGGCGCGTATAAGATTGGTTACGTACAACACTTGGTTTGCTGTTCCCCATGGGACTGGTGGGACACAGGAGAAAGGCTACCCTCCGGGTATGCCCAACTACATTAAGCATTCTGGTGGGATCCCTTTTTCTCAAGTTAAGCAGTTGATACGGTTTAGGACTGGTGCACATCATTTAAGAGTGGAAACTGAAAGGTGGGTGCCGGCCCCCGCTCGGTTGCCGAGATCTGAGAGGGTCTGTCAGAAGTGTACTTTGGGCTCAGTTATGGAGGATGAGTATCATGTCCTGTTTGAATGCCCCACATATCACCACATTCGGTTGAAGTATGAGGAAGCATTGTTTTCAACTTTTGGAGGAGTGTCCCGGGCTGCTCGGTCTATGCGGCCCTCTGGGAAGGTCAGTGCTTTCATGAACCAGAACCCCAGGAAGGTTGCTGCCTTTGTATCAGACTGCCTAGACTATAGGCGCTTTGAAGCGTCAGACCTTCTACCTTATGCAACTAGGGAGACAATGGAGGAGCTAGGTCTGGTTGGTTATCAAATTGATACGTTTTCGTCTGACTATGATGATTATATTGATGAGTCTGGCATGGTGTATGATGCCCATGGAGCCTAGTTTGGCTCCGTTACGGGCGCCCCCTTTGTGGGGCCACTTTGTAATCTGTAATCTGTAAATCCCTTGCTAGCCAATGTATGTCAGGCCAGCCCATTTCGACTTGCCATGCGCGGACCAGTTGACCCAGTCAACAGCAAGCCAAGCAGTTAAAGGTTATTGAGTCCAAGTAAGGGGTCAAGTACTCAGGTGGGTGGTCCCAGGAGGCTCACCTGAAGAATCCTATCATGGGGTCAAATAAAATCTGTCCCTTTCGGGCCCTGAGTGCTAGTGTACTTGATTGCTCAGCGGTATGGTAGATCCAGACTCAAATCATACCGCGGTTCAAGTGACCGCCCATGTGCTAAGAGCAATGCTACCGACCTAGCTCGAGGGCAGCGGACAGCGACTGTGACGGCATGGCATCCGAAGAGGTCACATATGACTACCATATGACTACGAGGCCACGACCAGGACCCAAGGATTCTATACCATACACCGGTATACCCGGAACACCAGTTGGGCTCATCGCCATGAGGCACCTGAGGGGAGCCAACCTCATCGCCATGAGGCGGCAACTGAGGGGAGCCAACCTCACATCTCCATACCCCGCCTCCCAAGACTCACACCAGGTAAATTTTTGTTTTTGTTTTAAAACCATAACATAACAGAGAATAACACACCGCAACGGATCACATTAATCAACGCACAAGCCTTGACAGCCTCTAACGGCTGCTCTTTGAAGTTTGTTAGCTACCCAGTTCTACAAGTTGCATTTCCTGTAAGTGCACAAAACTACAACACAGTCCAAACGGTGGTGCTGGACAATGCTACTAACAGAAATCTATGCCCTAGGTCACATGCCTGGCATGAACAACCATCACCCAGTGGTTAACAACAACCCCAAGCACAGAAGACATACCATCAAGGAGGCTGGCAACCCCAAACCATTCCTTTCAGCACTGCATCCATATCCCTAGCCTCTACAAGCGCTGACTGTCGGTAAACATCTGCCAAAAAGATGAGATGCTCCTCAATTGAGCAGCTCCTCTGAAATAAAGCGGCTCTGTCCCCTTCTGTTGCCGTTCTTGCTTCTTTGCCTTGGCGGTGCTGCTGCGTTGCTGCTACTGCATTTGCTGTTGCTGTTGTGCTGCTGCTTTTGCCTTGGCATCATTGCTGCTGGGTCCCCTGCAGCTGCATCTCAGCACTGGCTTCTTGGGGAGCACAGCAAGGCATTCGCACAAGCACACATTGCAGCTTGCTTGCTGCAGCTGCACCTGCAAGCTGCTCAAACACAAGCTGCTGCCTATGGAATGTAGCCCTTCTTGCTGAGGAACTCCAGGATCCTGGCTGCTAGAACCTGAGGGGTGTACTGCTTGCCCTGAGGGTCCCGCGCCTCCAACACCAGCTCTGCTGCTTCAGGCTCTTCATATGGGTCGTCAATGCCTGTGAACCCCTTGATTAGACCAGCACGTGCCTTCTTGTACAAGCCCTTGGGGTCCCGCTCTTCGCAGATATCGATTGGAACCTTCATGTAGCACTCGATGAACTGCTCTGGCCGCAAGATTGTCCGGGCCCTGTCGCGGTCCTTGCGATATGGGGAGATGAAGCTTACTAAGGTGATGATCCCGCTGTCTGCGAACAACTTGGCCACCTCGCCAATGCGTCGGATGTTTTCTTCTCTATCTGCTGCTGAGAACCCTAAGTTGGTGTTGAGGCCATGGCGGATGTTGTCTCCGTCCAGCAGCGCTGTTGCTCGGCCACTCTCGTGCAAGGCATACTCAAGAGTGCACGCGACAGTGCTTTTGCCAGAGCCGCTCAGGCCCGTGAACCATATCACGCATCCTTTCTGGCCCAACAATTTCTCCTTATCCTTGGTAGGCACAGCGCCCTCATGCCATTTGATGTTTGTTGAGGCCCCAACGTCGTAAGCGGTTGAGAAGCAAGCGGCCTGTTGGGCCATGCTCAAAGGCAAAGCCCTGAATAGGGCACCAGTGCGTGCCAGCATTGTATGAAAATGTCTCGCAGAAGAGACTGGTGCCTCTGCGGCAGCTAACCAGCCTTATAAGACCGCCAGAGCCAAGAAACCACCGGACCTCACCGGCTCACTCCATCTCAAGTGACACTTGTACTGCCTCGGCTCAGACAGAGCATCTACAGTTCCTCCCCCTAGTGCTCTGCTTGACTGCTTGACTCTCCGCTGGCGGCCGCTATTGCCTCATGCCACTGTGGGGTGAGCAGAGTCTGCCAACAACACCATGTCTCTGCACAGCAATCGGCCCGTCAACTCATCTAGCAGTTGCCCTAGTGCAACAATGCGCACAGAAAGGGAGAGCACTTGATTGGTCCTTCATGCCTCATGGTATCAATTCACAGGTGCCCAACAGTGGGCACAGTGTTCCAGCATCAATTTCGAACTAGATTGCAACTCACCCCGCTGTCTTCAGCGCCTTACCCACAAGTCATACAAAGCATCTGGCGTAAGCAGCACTTGTCCGCTCGTGCAGCTGCTGATGCGGTTGCTACTCCTTTAAACCCTGCACCACACATAAACCAGCTTGACAGCAGTTGGCGTTTGGAAACTTCTGCTCCATTCACAGTGGCCATCGTGGACGGCCATAATTTAGCCTTCAAATGCACCTCGCGGAACCCTCCCCCTTTCCAGCCCTCTTTCGCGCACCAGTTCTCTGCTTGGCTTCGGTTCTTGAAGGCATACTGCCGAGCTGCAGTTATGTATGTAGCATTTGATAACAAAGGGTCGTCCAGTACAAACTACCGAGCAGCAATAGAACCAGCGTACTTGCGGAAGCGTTACAAGAAGAAAGCAGCAGCAGGGGCTCTGTTCGACATAGCAAGCCTATCAGCACTACCAGGTGGGCCGGGGTGACACTGGGTGACACTGGTGCCTGAGGAAGCAGAAGCCTACACGAACCTAACCCTAAGACCTAAACTTCGGCCACATTTGCTTTATTACCTTCATCAAGCAAAACCATTGACATCTTGATGGGCTTGAGCTGTTGCCCAGTGCTTTATTCTGGGCCTGAGAGTCAGATTAGAGAAAACCGTAGGACCTTGGTCTGACTGACAGTTGCACAGGGCAGTGGTGGAATTTGTTTCAAGGGTAGCGGGGAAACACAGCTGCATAACTAAGGCAGATGTGTGCATGCACTATCACCTCCTTGCATAAAAGCGTCAACTTGGAAGGACTATTGGATGGAGCTCCTGAGCAACTGGGTATGCTTCGCATCCTATTGGTTCCTTCCCTATGCGAATTCCTCATTTGTACCTCTATTTATGTGTTTATCTTTGACATATATTTTGTTCCACCTCGCTGTTTTTATTGTACCTTAAGCTTTGGGGCCTATGGCACATTTTGCTGCGGCATATCATGAAACGTAATAGTGATATGTGTGTATTTTTAAAGGGGCTGCAGTGCTAGAGATAAAAGATCATGTATGAAGCAGTACATCAGCAAGAATGCTGAGCACAGCACTGGGTGCAGTACTCTGTCTTATGGTCTTCACTTGTTGAGGGATACACAAAGAATGCACAAAGGATGCACAAAGGTTGCTGTACCTATGAGCTCACCTCTCCTTGCTAATGTTGCAGTACCTCCACAGCTGCAGAGACAACAGCAGCAGCAGCAGTCAAAGCAGCAGAAGCAACAGCAAGCGGATGCAGCGAGCCTCCCCACAGAACAGCAGCAGCAGCAGCAGCCTAGGCACCAGCAGTTCCAGACCCCATCTCTCTGGGTGGACCTGGTGTTACAGGAGGGGTGTGTGCCCTGCCATGCTGCACCTGGGTATGAAGCAGATGACATGATGGCAGCACTAGCAGCATGGGTGAGAAGGGGAGAGGCAGGGGGGG